>WSYH01000412.1:0-133680 GCA_036426205.1 Ascaphus truei
TAGCTCATTTTAGTTCAATTTAGGTAAAAACATCTCAAATTGTCTGTATGGAAATCATCCCCCTATTGCCTTAATTTAATTCATCTTTCACACTTGTGCAAGACAACACCCACCTTTGAAAAACAATTTGGTTTAACTACCCTCACATGTGCTAATTAAGTTTGTTGTACCAACCAGGTGACTTTCTAAATGTATATAAGTAAACTTACAACAGCCATTGCTGCTTGCAGCCTTTGCTCTTAAGCAGAAATGCTTTTAAGTAGAAATCTTTCAAGTAGTATGGAAGTTTAAAAAAGGAAGTTCAAAAAAGAAGTGGAAAAAGTGGACACAATCTACTGCTTCTGATTCCTGTATTTGAACTACGCTGGAAAGGAGGTTATCATCCCACACTGCACATCTCAACACATTACTATTGCTGTGATGCCACCTTTACTTTTTATATTTACTGTAACCTCACTTATTCTCAAATTATGCACTTCCTTCCACCAGCCTCATCATGTCTCTAACTCTATTCATATTTCGCCATCTCTCCTTACTTCACCACTTCTCAGTTCACATGAACTCCTCTCTTACCTGCGCCCTCTGTCACCACACAGTTATGCCGCCTGCACTAAAACACACCCCTACAAATCATCCTCTCACATTCTCTTTCTGTCCATGCTTCTCCTCCTTGCTTCTGGGGATATCTCTCCCAATCCTGGTCCCTGCCTTATTTCTACTTGCTCTCGTCCTCGCCTTCCACATGCAACTTCTACTCCTTCTGGTGTCAACCCCTCTAACCTCATACCCATCCCCTGCCACCCTCCCTCCTCTCTCCCTTTCTCCTGTGCCCTTTGGAATGCTCGCTCCCTCTCTAACAAGTTCCTCTCTGTGCATGACTTCTTTCTCTCTCACTCCCTGCTTCTCTTTGCTATAACTGAGACCTCTCTCACTCAGTCTGACTCTGCTCTGGAAGCTGCCCTCTCCTATGGTGGCCTTTCCTTCTCCCACACTCCACGCCCTGGTGGCAGGGGTGGAGGCGTGGGGCTCCTGCTCTCCTCTCTCTGCCGTTACAGAACAGTTTCTATTCCCCCCTCTCTTGCTTTTCCCGCCTTCGAGGCTCACACAGTCCAGATCTTCTCTCCTCTCCCGGTCCATGTGGCGGTCATCTATCGCCCACCTTCCTCTACTCATCCCCCTTCTGCCTTTCTCTCTCACTTTGAATCCTGGCTCTCTTTCTTCCTCTCCTCAGACTCCCCTGTTCTTCTCCTTGGGGACTTCAACTGCCACATTGATGACCCCTCTCTCCCTTGGGCTTCCCGCTTTCTTTCTCTAACCTCTTCTTTTGGCCTTCAACAGTGGACTGCAGCCAGCACCCACAAGGATGGCCACTACTTAGACCTGGTTTTCACTAAAAACTTCTCTCTCTCCGACTTCTCCATTTCCCCTTTTCCTCTCTCCGACCATCACCTCATCTCATTTTCTCTCTCTCGCTTCTCTCCATCTCCATCTCCATCTCGCCCTCGTTTTTGCAGAAACCTGCGCTCTATTAACCTACCAGCTCTTGATTCCACTTTACGCTCCTCCCTCTCCTCTCTCAGTTCTGCTTCAAACCCTGACAAGACAAGAATAAACTGTGCGCTACTATCTAACTCCTACTTATATATAGATAAATAAAGTGCAGTGACTAAACCATAAATAAACTATATAAACCACAATACCAAGTGAATAAGTGATTATATAAAAAATTTATATCATAACCGTGTGGTTGATAAGGGCGTCTGCTGCTATAAACATTGGGGGTGGCTCAGCACCCCACACACTCTAAGAAATGGAAACAAAAAGAAAACAGCGCACAACGCCAAATAGTGAAGCAAGTAAGGATAAAGTGCAGCAGAGAAAAGGGAAACAGAGTAAGGAGAGTAATACTATTTACTTAATTATACTATTACTATTATTTAAGGATTTTCAATGGAAGAGTTCATATATATGGATCACATGCATCTAACAGGGTTCTCTCCCTGTACAGACGCGGACGAGGCACAACTTGTCTCCTCTGTCTTCTCCTCTGATCTCCTGTCCCTCTCCCTGTCTCTGTCGTATCCGCGTGACTGTCCCTGTCACTGTCACTGTCCCTCGGTGTGTCCCTCCCTTGCCCTATATGATTGTCTTCATCATCAAGCATGTCATAGAAAAGAATGTTCCTCCGTCTCCTAAACAATCTCAACATTTTGAAATGAGTAGCTGTGAATGATCAGGTAATGGGCGTCCTTTAAATAGGTAAGTGATGATGTCAGGTGACATAGTAAAATGCAAGGTGTTACATTAACATAATAAAGTACTTCTGTGGCAAGCTGTGTGCAGTTCTTGTTATAAGTATTTGTTGTGTGTATTCTGCAGGGAATGATGATATTTGGCAATGATGTGACGTGAACCTTTGTAGAAACATTGGTTGCAAATAAATAGTTGCATGTGCAATGCATGTAACACTTGTGAACGCAACAGTCAGTCATGTAATTAGGCAAAAAGGCTGAGATTGACGTGGGAAAAGTTTTGTGTAACATGTGTAATTAGGCATGTTATTGTGACATGTTGACAACAATGAATAGTCGTGTGCATATGCATGCATTTCTGTAAGGAGGATAGTTGGTATAGAATGAGTTTACAAGGTGTCCCAATGCTGAATTACTGTACATGTGTGTATAAGTTAGGTTGAAGTGCTTGTAATGCTACGGTTACAATGTAAACATGCAATGTGATTGAGCGTCCAATAAGTGACGTCATGAAAATAGGGAGGACCCAAAAGTATATGTAAACATGAGAAGACAGATGTACATGAACGTTTAAAGATGCGTGTCACATTACAAGCATTGTGTAATGTAAAGGAAGATGAATATACTGTGTATGTGTGACATGTGTGACATGTGTAACATCATGTAAATAATTGTCGCTCAGTTCAGTAAAATGTGTGATATGATGTGAGGTTCTCCTTTAAGAGTTGAGTATAGTATTTTCCCTTGGCACATCATCACATGATGAGTAATGTGACCCGCAAATGCTGCAAACATGTAAAAGTATAATGTTATGCAAATAATACACGTCAGCTGTGACACAATGCAGGGAATGCCCCCACACTGTAATGCAAATGACGTTTGTATTGTGAGCAATGAAACGTAAACAGTACTATAATGTTATACGTCCCCGCTCCATTGACTCCATTGATGTACAGAAGTTTTTTTTTTCTAAGTGCCGTTGCGGCAGCCTTAGCGATCGTTCTCCCCTCCAAACTGCCAACTTTAGTTGGCGGGAGAAATTGGCCATAACATCTCAATTTCGTAGTGCCGATCCGGCCCGATAAGCTGTTTTTTTTTGTTGAATCCAGCCGATTTAAAAAAGTGGCGATCAGTGGCGAAAACAGGCTTATCGGCAGCCGACTGGCCATAACAAAATAATCGGCTCCGAAACATGGCAATATCAAGCACTTATCGGCGCTTACTGAATCTCAAACCCAATTTTGGCTATAAAATGGCGATAATTCCCTTATCAACGCTTACTGCATGAGGCCCATAGTCCAAAGATGTTAGGCAGCTTTCTGCCCCGTTTTAGGTCAGAAAGTGCAGGAATAGTGCAAAATGATCCATTCCACAGCTTCACATTTACTCAGGCTGGTGGATGGAAAGTCCAGACCACAGTTTACAATGTGTCTAGTTCTCCCTCACTTGCTTTCCTAATCACTAGCACAGGTATTTAGAGCAGAGAGGGTTGCATTTCAGTCTCTCTTTCTAGAGCCTGGAGGCTGGGGATATCGCTGCTCCCCTGCATCCAGTTCGGGGAAGATGCCCCCTTCAAGTATCGCAGTACCAGAAGATTTGCCTGGACACTTGGGACCGAGTTCCCACCACGAACAGATAACACAAGCAAATGTTTATTGCTGTATCTAAAAGACTGTATGCTGTATCTAGTGACCCTAAATGAGAGGGCATTGTTTTAAGCTGGGGAACCAGGTTAGTTGGCCCAGCAGCAGTTAAAGAGGCTGATTCTGCTGTGTAGTTAGATCCCTGAATGGGATAGGATTTCTTTATGTGCTTTATTTTTGTTTCTTAAAGAGCCAGTGTGTGAAATATGATAACAGTGATATGAGTAAACCGCTGAAGGTTCATGTCTGAGTGCCTCCTGCCTACACCTGTTAAAGCTGCAGTCCCTTACTGGGATGAAAATAAAGCAGGCAGAAGCCTGAGTTAAACAACGTAATGCTTTGTATGATCCGGTTATTCATATAATTAACCCTAGAAGACTGTGTCGGGAAGATCCCAGACAGACGTCAGCGCTACAAAGAGAGGCGTTTGTCACATATGGTGGAGAATGTGGGTCGACACTAAAAGGTCTGTGGGTTTGCAAATAAATGTGGGGGTTTAAAATGGCCGCCCAGCCGAAGTAAAAGTACAGACGCTATGACTGAAGTCTGTCCCACTGTGTATAACCAATTGTGCTTACATCATACACAGAGAATGTGTGAAATGTGGATGCAACAGAAGATTAAAAGGTACTGAAATCAAGCGGGAATTTTTTTTTTTTGGTTTTCTGAAGAAAGTGAAAATTGCATCTTGCAAGTGCTGTATGTAAAGCTAATGCCTTTTGCTAAAGTGAGTGAATTTGCAGCTAGCAAGTGCTGTGTGTAAAGTCTGCCCCGTCGGGTGTGGTTAAAAAAAAAAAAGGATTTTTTAAAATGGCCAACGCCAAATGTTTGTTGTGTAATGTATGTAACCATACAAAACAGTGTCCCTTCAGGCCATACTATGATCACGACCCAGGCAGAGAGACACACCCACAGGGGAAAGCTGCAGAAGTGACAAGCGTCCGGAGCGCCGGACTCCAAATTAAACCGTGGCAGCAAATGACTATGTCCCTACACCAGATCTGAGATGAGCTACAACCCAGAGCGCCTGGCGCAATCATCCCAGGAATGACGACACACCTAGAGATGACAAAGGCTACTGCTAACACCATAGGCAGAGAGCCAAGCGAATCAAAGAAAACAAGAACTGACTGGAATCATGCTATGAGCTGTCCCAGAAAGATGTGCAAAGCTTCATCACAGAGTTAGAAGTTTCTCGGCAAGAGGCTCGCGCGCTTGAAGCAGAGCTGGAACTCTCACGGCATGAGGTCTACGCTCACAGCACAGAGCTGTGTACATTGAAGGAAACCTATGAGAATGCCCTGAGTAATTTAGAGACTGTAAAGAGCGAGAATGTAAGTCTGACACAGAAAAATTCAGACTTGACTGACCAGATCAGTGAAGGTGATAAGAAGCTTCACCAAGCAGGAGAAGTGGAGAAGCAATTGATCAAGGAAAAGCTAGAAATGCAGGAAGCACTGCAGAATGCAGAGAGGGTCCAACGTGCCTCCCTGGAACAGCACACACAAGCAGCGCACCTATGGCAGAGACAGCTGCAAGAGCTACGTGAAAGTCTGCAAGTGGCCAAGGAGAAAGAGGCCTGGAAAACAGAATCAGCGGCGATCAAGGCGACAAAAACTACAGAGCTCCAAAAGATGGAGGCGCTGATGCAAACCCAGAGCAAGCACCAGGAAGAGCTGAAGACCCTGAGGGAGGACTGGCAGGATCAGATTGAAGAGCTGCAGAAGCAGATGGCTGAGTGCGAGATACAGTGCGCCGAAAGGGACGAGGTGTCCGTCCGTCAGGTGGTCTGCCTGACATTGCGCTATGAAAGCGAGATGGCCGATATCCACAAGCAGCTGGACCTCACGGCAAATGAGGGGGCCCGGTTGCAGCTGGAGCTGGACAAGACCCGGGAGGAGCACCTGCAGCTGCAGGTCAAGAATAGAGAAAAGGAAACAGAGTTAAACCTTGCTCTGAAACAGATGACAGACATGGAATCGCGACTCAACTCCAAAGAAGTTGAATTAGCAGCCGCACTGAGTGGAAAAAGAAATACAGAAGGACAGCAACAAAGACGCTACCAAGACATGGGAGAAGCTGCTCGAGTGGTTCAGTCGGGATATCAATCCTACCTCCTAATCAAGCAAGCTGTACATTCCTATACACATATCTTCAATGCTATTGCAATATTACGATTTGCTATAAAGATGAAGTTGGAGAAAGAGATTCCAAGGCTAAAATAGACACGGTCAAAAAAGGAGACCAGGGAAAGTAAACTCAATGCCCCCACTGATGACAAAGAGGAAGGAGAAAGAATTGACTTTGATTGTGCTGCTGTTATTCCAGAAACAGATTGGCACCCTCCTGAGAATACTGAGAATATACTCCCTGATCTGGGATTCAAAAATCCAGATCCTCAATTTAATTTACGTGGTCCAGATGATTATCAAACTAGTAAACACACCCAGGCCACCACAGAAGATGTTTTAGCCAAGTGGGTGGCAGTTCCTGAAAACACAAACTTGATGAAAAATCCTGATGACATTGTTAATATGGACTACATTTATACGGAGGCAATTAGGTCTCCAAAACCCAAAGGCCTGGTAATTTCCCCAGAAGGGAAATCAAAGATTTCTGATGAGAGGAGACATCTCAGTAAGAAGAGCCTTGAAGGTTCAAAGATTGAAAAGAAAAAGCGACGAAGGTCAACACTGCACCTGAATATTCCAGATCTCGCCACTCTGGACCACAGTGTGGAGCCAAGGAGAATCCGGTCCGGGTGTCTCGTCAGTGGCTGAAGAAACAGCCCAGTCATTTTCAGGATGCAGCGGGCGTTGAAATGAAGTCCGAGGATGTAATGGACTGGAAGTCAAGAAGAAAAAAAAATGTGTGGGAACTGACCGATTTTATGTTACACATGCGGACTATGTCCCGGACACTTAACTTGGCAAATAAGCTAGTGTAGTTATGCTATACTATGCCTCTAGAAAAGCATTTAGTAAATATATAATGTGGTTCATATTCTAGAGTAGAGAAAAAACCCATGGTGGTGATAGAAACTGTCCTGTTTTGTGAGTATATTTATCATATCCTGGGTTATAGGAATTTGTTGCTAGAAATATATTTTTTAAAATAGTTCCCTAATAGAGGGCAACAAAATATGTTTGCCAAGTATAGTCTCTTATGACGAAACCTATTGTCCATAATTGCCGTGAAAAAAGGTTCATATTCGTGTCATGTGAATGCTTAATATTGTACTGGGAAGTTAGCTCAAGTATTTCAGTTAGGACGCTCACCCCATTGAGGTCCATGGCCGCTCACCCCAGTAGGTGTGAGCTGGGGAGGGGGATATGTGACATAGTCCAAAGATGTTAGGCAGCTTTCTGCCCCGTTTTAGGTCAGAAAGTGCAGGAATAGTGCAAAATGATCCATTCCACAGCTTCACATTTACTCAGGCTGGTGGATGGAAAGTCCAGACCACAGTTTACAAAGTGTCTAGTTCTCCCTCACTTGCTTTCCTAATCACTAGCACAGGTATTTAGAGCAGAGAGGGTTGTATTTCAGTCTCTCTTCTTAGAGCCTGGAGGCTGGGGGTATCGCAGCTCCCCTGCATTCAGTTCAGGGAGGGCGCCCCCTTCAAGTATCGCAGTACCAGAAGATTTGCCTGGACACTTGGGACCGAGTTCCCACCACAAACAGATAAGACAAACAAATGTTTATTGCTGTATCTAAAAGACTGTATGCTGTATCTAGTGACCCTAAATGAGAGGGCATTGTTTTAAGCTGGGGATCCAGGTTAGTTGGCCCAGCAGCAGTTAGAGAGGCTGATTCTGCTGTGTAGTTAGATCCCTGAATGGGATAGGATTTCTTTATATGATTTATTTTTGTTTCTTAAAATGACAGTGTGTGAAATAATATAACAGTGATATGAGTAAACCGCTGAAGGTTCATGTCTGAGTGCCTCCTGCCTACACCTGTTAAAGCTGCAGTCCCTTACTGGGATGAAAATAAAGCAGGCAGAAGCCTGAGTTAAACAACATAATGCTTTGTATGATCCGGTTATTCATATAATTAACCCTAGAAGACTCACGGCGGACGCTAACCTTATGCGTCACGGCGGACACTAACCTTCCAAAGAGTGATCCCACCCCGTGTCCAGTAACCCCAACCCAATGTCTCGCACTCCCAAGTCATATACCAATGTGTGTGTATGACTGCGCAGCCACTATGTCTGGTGATAGGCCTTGTTGGTGCACGTGAGTTTGTGGGTTACCTGCCCTGGCTCCAGCCATGGGTGCTGCTATGCCACTGGGGTTGAGTCGCCGGGATATCCTCCTACGCGTGGGGTGAATTCCGGCGTGGATAATATCACCGCAGCTCTGCACCGTCTGTACCTTAGCTAGGGTCTGTCTGCTGCCAGCAGGCCGCAGTCACTGCTAGCTTGGTCTCCGTGGAGATAGTCCAGCTCCCTTTTAGCAACAATCAATATGCTTTACTCACTAACTAATAAATAGATAATGGGGTAGTGTCTCTAACCTAGGGCCTGTCCCTACAATACTCAGCTAGGATGACTCAGGGATATCTGGGGCCTAGGGGATTGCTGGCCTAGTGCAGAGAGTCACTGACTCCTGCACCCTACCTCCTTCCCCTGGCTGCTCCAGTCACCAACTGCCAATGTGCTCTCTGTCCGCGAAATGTATCAATCTCCTCTCCTGGGAGATTTTTCAGCCCTATTGGCTCCCTGGCGTCACGGGGGCACTGCTGGGGCTCATGGGACTTGTAGTCCTCTTCAAGAGCCTTCCCTGGTAGGCTAGGGCTTCGCGAGCTTTGTCGTCCCCCTCTCGCGCATGCGCGATCTCCCTGGCCTGTTCCTACACTCGCGGGGCTCCCTTGCGCATGCTCGATCACTGCGCATGCGTGAGTGGCTGGGTAATGGCGGCGCCCTCTTCGCCGGCCGCCGGGACCTTAGAGACGCGACCGTGGCCTTAGCGATGGCCCGATCGCGTCCCCGGCAACCGGCCCGCTCGCGGAGAAGAGGCGCTGCTCCCTCCTCGGCCCCCACCCACCGGAATGGCCGTCGGGTCTGCCGCTGGCCTCCGGCAGTACCCGACATCGGTCCTGGCCACGGAGGCAGACCTGGGAGGTCGCAGGGGGCAAAGGGTGACCTGGCGACATATGTATTTGGGTGGTTGAGGTTTTTTTTAATTTGGGTTGTGAGAAAGTTTTTGGTATTTGGTGATTGGTTGTTTTGTATGTATTTGGGGAGTATTGTTTTATGTATTTGGGAGGTTGTATGTATTTGGGGGTGTTTTTTTTGTATATTTGGGGGTGTTGTATGTATTTGGGGGGTTGTATATATGTGGGGGTGTTATTTTATGTATTTGGAGGTGTTGTATGTGTTTGGGGTGTGTTTATTGTATGTATTTGGGGGGTGGGAAGGTTTTTTGTATTGGGGGTGTGGGTTGTATTTGGGGAGGTGGTGGGGGTTTTGTATGTATTGAGGGGTGGGAATATTTTTTGGCACATATTTTGTGGGGGGTGGGCGTAATTATTGTTGGAGGGCCGGGGGGGGGGGGGGTGAGGGGGAGGAGGAGGGATTGAGGGAGCGGGATTGAGTGAGAGTGGGGTAATTTATGGAAGGACGGGGAGAGTGACAGAACAGAGGGGGTGCGGGAATGAGTGAGGGAGAAAGGGTAAGTGTGAGATGGGGAGAGAGAAATACATGGGAAGACAGGGGGAAATAGAGGAGAATCGCAAGGTGTGAAATGAGGGGTCTCGCAAAACTGCCAACACGGGGGGGGGGATCTTTAATACCTGGACCATACAGTATCATATCTATTTTTTCATACTGGAAAGCAAGATACACAACTGCACATACAGTTTATTGTATGTATTTATACTCTTAGGTTGAGGGTATTTATTTTATTTTGTTTCAAATCACTACTCACTTATAGTAGATTTTGTAATTATATTGGTTTAATTAGCTGCACACTTTATTTCGTCTTCTTGTTCACATACAGTGTATGGTTACAAACAATTGGATCCCCCCCCTCCCACCCCCCAAAACAAACAAACAGTAATATGATCTAGTTAGACTTTGTCAAAATAAGTGGGTAAATTTGAGAACTCAACATTTATAGGGTGAAGTATATATATTAACACACACATTCCCAGCTAGCTCAAACTCCTACACCCACCACATCATGAATATATATTTATGTAAAAAAAAGTGTTACTGAGCGTGGCAAATGTATACAACAAAAAACAGGGGTGCCCAATGCTACATCCAATTGACAAAACATATATGGTAATAAGTATAAAGTTTAAATACTTCAATAATGATAATTACTTGGTTATATAGTTAAACCCTTTGGCCAAAGCATCATAAGCCTGCATACCAACGTTAAGGTATAACCAAATTAATGCAGGTCCTACACTATACTGTGAACCCTCCCTTTTACCTCTGTATGAGGGGAAAGAACCGTAGTAGATCCTGTTCTTGCAGCAAAGTGAAAAGACCTCCCAAGTTAAAAAGGTGAGGAGGAGTGAGCTCTGGGGGGGAGGTGCCACCTACCTCCATACAACTGTTACCAGTCAGAAATTGATTAACACACATTCCCAGCTAGCTCAAACTCTCACACCCATCACATCATGAATATATATTTATGTCAAAAAGAGTGCTACTGAGCGTGGCAAATGCATACAACAAATGTATAAGTATAAATGTATATATATACAGTGGTTGACAAATCACCCAAAAATCTACTCGCCCAACCAAAAAATCTACTCACCACCTAGTCCCGCTCCCAATCCCGCCCTGCTTGGTGTCGGCCATGAGGAGGTCGCCACGGGGTCAAATCCAGTCGCCACGGGCCTGTATTTGAATGGATTTGTCGAACACTGTATATATATATGAGAAAGACAAAACAGAGAGCGCACGCCCCATAGTGTAACACTGTAACATTTTATGTAGGGAAGGGTGGATGGGGGGGATTAAAAACACTCACAATGGAAAGGTAAAATATAAGCAGTATGTGATATATAATCACCACCAAGGCAAGTCCAAACCACAGCAGAGAGTCCAAGACAAGCTGGAATAGGTCTCACGAACAGCGCTGTCCCTCCGGTTCACTCGAAATCCTCCAGGTACATCTGGTATCAGAGTTGGCCTTAAAATCACTACATGTGCTCCCCGGCCGTAAAGGATGCACACAACGTGATGACGTAGTGTCGTAAGGTACGTCCCTGACGCGTTTCGTCTCAACAAATGCAACTTTATCAAAGGGAATGTCCCTGAACAAGGATAGTAGTGTATAAGTACTGGAAGATCCCAAATATGATTGGTGGAAGTAATAAGTGATAGTCCCCTAAAATACCCCTACTCAACTATCCGATGTCTTTAAAATATATTATAATATATAGCTATATGAAATTGTATATTGTGTTAAGTGATTAGCTAATATAATATCTATAAATATATATATATATATAATTAACTACAACTATCCAAATAGGCTGTTTATAATGAATGAAAATTATATATCTGAAAATAATTAAATAATTAAATAATTAATTAAATAAAATGGACTCTCCAGTAGAGATACAATGCTAAACAGTGTAGGGCAAAGGAACTGAGTATATACTGCTTCAATCAGTATACATACAATATCTTTAAGTACAATACTAGATTAAAATACATAACAATTTTAAAAATACCTCATGTGTTACACTCATTTATACAAAATACATATGCAACAAAAATGTAATATACTTAACTAAATATTAAATACTACAATTGATTAAAAAATCTTTTGTGTAAAACATTTAAATGATATATAATCCACAGACAGTAAATATATATACAAATATAAGACCAATAGCATATTAATAGTTTCATTGGTGGCAAACACAAACAAAAACAAAAACAATAGCTCCTGCATATACTAAGAAATATATAAAATTATAAATTAATATTAAAATGTCCACATAAATCAATTGAATTGATGGAATTCTGAAAAGGAAGGAATGGAATAAAAGTATCACATATATGGATGTAGAAGTGGGGGCAAGGATGAGTAAAGGGAAATAGGAAGGGAAAAAATAATTAAATAATTAATTAAATAAAACGGACTCTCCAGTAGAGATACAATGCTAAACAGTGTAGAGCAAAGGAACTGAGTATATACTGCTTCAATCAGTATACATACAATATCTTTAAGTACAATACTAGATTAAAATACATAACAATTTTAAAAATACCTCATGTGTTACACTCATTTATACAAAATACATATGCAACAAAAATTTAATATACTTAACTAAATACTAAATACTACAATTGATTAAAAAATCTTTTGTGTAAAACATTTAAATGATATATAATCCACAGACAGTAATTATATATACAAATATAAGACCAATAGCATATTAATAGTTTCATTGGTTATAAGAAATAAGGATAAGGCGTATAGCAGGAGGCTAGGCTGTTGCACTAACAGGAAGGTAGAGCCTCACTGCTGCTGTGAAGGAATCCGAACACAGCAGCACTGCTACAGTGTTGCTGCAGGCACAGTAATTCAGTACTTATATATATCAGAGCATAAACCCTGTAAACACTCAAGAACGAGGCTAATCGTGACCGTCGGGGCACTAATACCCTGTATAGTTAGGCACGAGCAGACTACCGCATCAACTCGCGGTTCAGAAAATTATGCGGAGGCAGTGACTGATCTGCGCGTGCACGTGGGAGGTAGGAGCCGACGTGCGCATTTCGCGAGGTGATACTCACCATTCGCCTTGAGAAAGCCTTTCGGGAAACGCGCGCGTTGGCTGCTACCTCCCACGTGCACGCACAGATCAGTCACTGCCTCCGCATGATCTGTGCAGTGAGGCTCTACCTTCCTGTTAGTGCAACAGCCTAGCCTCCTGCTATACGCCTTATCCTTATTTCTCCCATCATCAGTGTCTCCTACACCGCAATCACACAGACTTGCTCCACGACCTTAAGTCAGGGTACTCACCTCTGGCACAGCCACGCAGGTTACTGCAGGTCAACACACTCCTGCAGATCAGCACCCAGAGGGTTACCTTAGGTCATTCTGACACTGTTTTTGGGCATATGAATTTCACAGAGGAGCATAGCTGTGTGCACATTACCATCACTGATATACATATTGTATTTGTTTTATATGTTTATCAGTTACTACTGGTCACATTTACCATGTCATACCAGGGTCTATTCAGCCACTACCCTTGTGACCTGTAGCCCCAGTACCTACCAGGGCACACCCAGAGTATTCACTCATTACACAGGTCCACACCAGGATTTCTGTGCTGTTCTGTTACCAGCGGTTTATTAAAATTGTCTGGTACACACAAATTAAGCCTGATCCGGAGCCAATATGGCTATCATTTATTAGGATCAACCTACCTCCAGTACGTTGTTCTATCATCCATATTTTATATACGTTGCTACTAATAAAGATTATGTTTTAAATCAATCACAATTATCCAGAGTGTGAACTTGAGTGCTATATTGGGTTCTCTCTCTCCTTATCTACTATCCTTTACATGAGACAGGAGCTGCTGGCCAACCAGAGCACGGATTGTGTTGGTGCCAGCAAAGACAGAGGAGAGGGCGTGCTAAGGTGCTCAAGACCTCCCAGTGGGTAGGAGCCACGGAGTCTGCAGGGAATAAAGGGTCTCCTTCCTGAGAACTCATCACCAGACCTGATTGTCCACTCTTTCCGCTCACCAAATGTCTAGACACCTTTTTCTCAATCCTGCACGCCTGTTCAAGTGCTTAGGCTAAGTTAATTGCCCAGCTTGCAAGCTTATAAAATATTTTATAACACCCTTTCCCTGTGCATATGTCAAACCGCGGTGATTACATGTGCTGCTATTACCTGTGAGACTCACAGGAGGCCAAAGCCCCTGCTTCATGTGAGTCTGGGGTGTTCTCTCTCTCTCTCTCTCTCTACCTGGAGTCCCGCTTCATTACATGCGGAGCCATCCCAAGATAGCCACGAAACTATTTCCCGAGGCTTCTGGGAGTTGTAGTTCCGTGATTCCCAAAATAGCCACCACAACGTACTCTCGGGTTACCGGAGGAGCAGAGCAGTTCCCTCTCACACCGGAGATAATCCGGTAATCACACCGGTGGTAATCCGGTAATCAGTTTATCTGGAGCAAGGACCCGGTCTATCTCTCCTACCTCTCGTGTCTGCTCCCGTTGGGGAGCCACAAGCTGAGACAGGTTCACCCCTGCTCACTGAGCCTCCTTGTCTGGCCTCTCCTAGGATATCGGGAAGAGAACCTGGCTCTCCCAATTTCCCAGCCTCGAGCTGCATACTGCTACCACCACTGAACCACTCACATCCTTGTGTTCTAAGGGCTTACATACCCCTGATGACAGTCTCCAGGGAGCCTTCCCACTGTCTCCTGGCCTGCCTACGTGCTGGCAGACATCCCAGGTGCGGTCAAATGCCGATACCTCCTGGGATGCTTCCAGCCAACTGAATGTTTGCACTTGTCGAGCTCTGGTGAGAGCGACCCCTTGATTCCTTGTCAGCAGGGAAAATTAAAGACATAGGACATTTGATGTCACACATTGGTTATATTCCCTGTTTCTTCCCCAGACATAAAGTACATTTGGCTGAAATCCACATTACTCAGCCAGACAGATTACAGGCATTAACGTACGCAATGGGACCGGAGCATGTATGTAAAGCGAAAATGTACTTAAAGTGAAGCACTACCTTTTTCCCACTTATCGATGCATGTACTGTACTGCAATCATCATATACCTGCATAAGTGAGGTAAATAAGGCACCTGTAACAGGCTCTATTGTCTCCCCGCTTGTGCACAGCTTCGGTACAGGTAGGGAGCCGGTATTACTGTTCAGGACGTGCTGACCGGCGCATGCGTGAGCTGCCGTTTGCCTATTGAGCGATATGTACTTACTCGCGAGTGTACTTAAAGTGAGTGTCCTTAAACCGGGGTATGCCTGTATATGGTTTTAGGGGTAGCTAGCTGGGCTTCACTTTTATTTTGTGATGCCAGCTAACCCTACCGTCACAGTAAGGATAGGAGTTTACCTTGGCGGTGAAGCAGCCACTGGACAGATGCAGCGGGGTAAATGATGGCTAAATACCGGCGGAGATTTGTTCTTGCCCAAACAGCCGTGACTGAATATCCTAGACCACTGACATGTTCCTGCCCTGGTCACTGCACCATCCTTTCTAAACTCCTCACTCCTGTGTTCACCAGCGCTCATCACACTCTCTGCACTCTTCCTCTCATCACTACTTCACCAATGTCACACCAGTACTGAGGTGGGAAGGGTATTACCACGCACCCACAGCAGTGAGGGCGTGCCCGGAGTGTGGTATGGCGTTGCCGGGCCTGTAGAGAGATAGTTAGTATACTTGCAACGCCTTTGGAGTTCAGAGTAAGAGTAGTGGTGTCCGTGCGCCGGAGTCCAGGGGTATAGAGATCAGAATCGTAATGTTCGTAAGCCAAAGTCCAGGGATCACAGAAGTCAACAGAGTCATGTTCGTAAGCAGAGTTCAAGGGCAATAGTGAGCAGAGTAATCCAGTACGAGCAGAGGTCAAGCCAGGGAAATCCAGGGGTAAGCAGGAGCAGGAAGAAAGCTGAAACACAGAGGAGAGCCAAGCATAGGACTGCACACACAGAGGTAACAAAGAACTATGCAGAGCAATGAGAGAAAGAACAGACAGGGGTTATAAAGGAGGGAACACCAATAGGAGAGAGAGGAGGAGCAAAGGGTGAAGTGGGAGACAGCAGGGATAGGTGAGGAGGAGAAGAGGAGACAGGCGAGCCAGTGAGGGACATAGCCTGAAGAGCATGAGAGGAGGAGCCAGGAGTCTGAGAGAGCCTACAAGAGGAGCGTGTGCGCGCGCCCTCTGTAAGGTTAGAGTGCGCGCACACAGGCTGCGTCACGAGGAGCGTGGAGCACCGCGCCGTGGGAGAACCCACCGAGGAAGGAGGGCAAACAGAGGGAGAAGCCACCGGAGGTAAGGGGAGTGGAGCAGGGACTGAGGGGGGCCATGAGCAGGGACCACCGCAGCAGGGAACGGGAGACCGAGCGGGTGCGCGTGACTTGCGGGGAGCGCGTGCTGATGCCGGGATGATGTCAGAGGCTGCCGCAGAGGAAGGGACAATAGCAGGGGAAGACAGGGAAGTATCAGAAGAGGTAGGCAAGCGCGGGGCGTCAGGGACACATGGAGGGGAAGGAATCCCCTGAACCGTCACAACCAACCACCACTCCTCACACTCTCTTCATCTCCTGCATCTTTCACTCTCACACTACTTCACACAATCACACAACAAATATAAAAACGCAGATAAAAGACAAACCACTTCCAAAGTACACCAAAAATCTGTCAAGCAAAAAAGACAGACTACAAATAACACAAGCAAGCAACACACCTCCATGTCTCTGTAGCTATTGTGTCCTCTACCTCTCAACAGCACTGGCAATGTGTGTCAGGAACACAGTGGTTTATATAGTCTGCTACATTGGATAGACTCTCTTGGGTGGCCAGGTGTCCAGTATTGAACAGGACTGTCCTGTATTTGAACACTCTGTCAAGTAAAAAATAAGAGGTAATACTGGACATGTATGTGTCCAGTATTACCTCTCGGGCCTTAATAACCTGACTGGCTCGGGGGGCTCCGAAGACACCCTGATTCAATCCCATAATAAAAAACAAAATAATACATGTTCTGCATTTTAAAGCTGCAATTCAAGCAATATCTTACATGTATTATTTAAAATAAATCAGTTCTGTACTATGAGAAAATACTTGTAGCATTTAAAAAAAAATAATAATAATTTTTAATGATATTTTTAATGTATTATACTGTAACTGGCATTTTTTGTTCCTATAGCAACCATTTACACAGTCACATTCCCTTCCTCTTCTGAAACAGGCTCTGGCACACCCCTTTTTGAGCCGTGCCCTCTCTCTAACAGTGAACAAATTGTATCTAATGACTGCCTGGTCAAATGATCTTCCACCCAAAACATTGCATCTTGGGTCCTCTTCTGTTGCACTGACAGCCATTTAGTGAATCCCCGAGCCAAATCTTCACCAATCGATCACAAGAGAACGGATCGATCGGCAACTTAGCTAATCACTTGTGTAGATACACTAGTGTCTAGATTGTATTTATGCACATATTTAATGGAATTTTTTTTTAAACGGCAGCTTTAACTGCTGCTTTAAGAAGCCATTTTTCATTTCTGTGATTGTTCATAATTAACAAAGTTAATGTTTTGTCAGTGTCTAATTAACAAACAAAAAACCTAACATACGTAGCTATTTATTTCAATTATGGTATATGCAGTAATAATTTGACAGTTAATGATGGAAGATACAATACATAGATGTAATGCTGCACACCATGCAAAAATCAAATTATACTCTCAGTTACCGGTGCTCCTGGTTCAGGGAATACCTGTCTTAAAAATCCTGGAACAGAATAAAACTGGATGATCCAGGGCGCTGTGGAGTTACAAAATTGAATTTATTTAATCAGTATAGCACAATGTTTCGACCATCTGCGTGGTCTTTCTCAAGTGACTGGCATACCCATACCCTAACAAGTTCAGAATATATAGTCCCAAACATAGGTGAATTACTTTAAAATCACAGCCGGTTATCCCATGTGGATCATCCTCCATCCGCTGTCTTCTTCCGCATTCAGCTGAATGCCCACGCATGCAGGTCCTCGCTCCATTCCGGATGATGTCATCGCGTCATCTGTCCTGGGTCCCGATTGGTCCATGGTGCTCGCGATATCTCCTCATCCGCGACATCATCGTTAGTGGGGGAAAGTGTTCCTGGTATCTCATTACCACAACACCTTCAATCCAACTTCGCGCAGGCGCAGTAAGAGAAGATCTTGGAGGAGGGATTTTCACGCTGATTCTCTCCATCTCTCTCCTCATAGGACGATCATATCCATATACCCGGCACTATCCCTCCTCCAAGATCTTCTCTTTGAAGTTGCGAGGGCGTGCGGTTTTGTGGAAGTTACTGCGAAAGCGTGAAGTTGGATTGAATGTGTTGTGGTGATGAGATGTCCACTTTCCCCCACTAACGACGACGTCGCGGATGAGGAGATATCGCGAGAACCACGGACCAATCGGGACCCAGGACTGAATGCGTAAGAGAACAGCAGATGGAGGATGATCCATGTGGGATAACCGGCTGTGATTTTAAAGTAATTCACCTGTGTTTGGTACTATATATTCTGGACTTGTTAGGGTATGGGTATGCCAGTCACTTGAGAAATACCACACAGATGGTGGAAATGTTGTGCTGTACTGATTAAATAAATTCCATTTTGTCAATCCGCAGTGCCCTGGATCATCCATTTTTATACAGTTAATGATGGTACATGCTAAGTTGTCTCTGTCAATGTACAGCAGTATACTGGTCATCACGATTATTGAATTTATCAAATCCCATTATTACAGTCACTTGGAAAACTAGCTCATTGTATTAGTTATATTAATAGATCATTATTATTAACTTTTCTTTTACAAAGGTGTGGATTTCAGCAAGAAAGTAAACAACAGAAAACAGAGATCTGATATCCTCAGAGATTATCTAATACAGATTTGATAGAACCTTTTCATAATGTTGCAGGCTTAATTAGTGAGATAACTTGCAACAATCTCCTCATTTTACTGTAGTCTACTCCCTTTGCTTCATTAAAATCCTGGCCTTAATTAGGTCAGGTCACACTCAGTGGCATATCATTCCTGTCATTGCTCTTTAATGTGGTGTTACTTATCATGCACATAAGTGCAGTGAAAATTCATGATAACTTGTTCAATAAATGGTCAGTAGAGGAATACAAGACTCTTGCTGTGCTGACAAAGTTGCAATTGGCACATAAATGTGAACATTAACATTTTTGGTGGAGCCAAACACCTGATTTCTTTTTGTTTTAAAAATGCTCTCTCATTTATAGTAAATAAAATAAACTGTGACAATGATTTCATTAGGAGTTAGCTTTAAAATGGAGTACTGCACCGACACACTTTATTCGAGCAAATACCCAGTATGTACCTGGCAGATACCTGGAATGCGCCGCTCCTCACCTCTGACAAGCCCCGTTGCGTTTGCCTTCCCAGCCTGGGTTCATGCCTGGCTGACGGGCGGCTGATCTGTTAAATGATAATGATTAGGATTTAATAGGCTGAAATGCTTCGCGTGTCTACCAGATGGCATAAATTCATGAATTGTAATGCAGTATATATATATATACTGTGCAGTATTGCAGCCAGCGGGAATAAAATGCTTCAATCCCTGCCTGGAAAATAACTCAATGCACTCGGGCAGAAAACAGTCACAAACCTCAATACACCCGGGTATACCCGAATTCGTGGGACTAGCCGAGCTCGAATAAAGTGTGTCGCCAGTGTAAGTGGAAATGCAGATTTAAAGGCATAATCCACCCTACGTAACATTTTCCTCCCAAACCTAAACATGGAAGTTCCTCAGAGCTGCTCTGTGGTCGTCCAATGTCCGAGAATCCCCCGTTCCCACTGCACCGAGCAGACAATTTAGCCACCAGACACAAACTGGCCACAAGATCAGTGCTGGATCCAGCAGCCAATAGAAAGTCACAACATCATAGGAATATGACATCAGTGTGTTGACCCTGGGGTAAAACGGGCACACAGAAAAACAAAAATAATAATAACACAAATATATTGGTCATCAGTTGTCGGGGACCACAGATCATCTCCAGGGGACCCCCTGGTTCAGATAAACGGAGTATTCTTGGCCGGATTGCTGTTTTAAAGGTGAAGGGAAGAAATTTTCTAACAAGACAGCCAATTCTAACATGCAATCCTGCTCAACAGATGGTAAATCACAAGTTAGTTCAACTGCCAAGTGGGTACCTCTGCAGTGCAAAGCTTAATATGCTATCATCTTTGTCCCTGTAACTTCTATTTTCAGTATTTTAGAGAGGGTTCAGTGGTCTATAAGTGCTTCTTCTACTGGGTTGGCCATACCCAAAGGGATACAGTAAACTGCTGCATTTCTTTATTATGCTGGATGATTCACCATTGTGTGTACGGTTGAAGTTACTGTATGTGTAAATATGTTACATGTAAATATGTTTATACATGCATAACTATATGAATGAACATGTGTTGTATTCATCTATTTTTTTATTTCCATTTTGAGCAGGCATTACCTAGACCCTTAGCTCAATAGACTCTGGAAAAACCGTGTACAAGCTCTAAAGAGTAACGGTCAGTGTTGCTAGCAGCAGCAGTAATAATTCATTTGAAATAACAGGAGTATACACCGGATTATGCGGGTTAAAGGGGTGCACACAGTGCTGGAACGCAGGGAAAGCAAGGGGGGCAACGGAACACATGCGGGGGACAGTCCGTGAGAAGAAAAACTCACTCAGTCTCCCTTCTGTTCACCCCGGCTGCGCCCGGTGTTTGGAGTACAAGTTACTCACGATCGTACACCGCCTGGCTCACTGGAAGTCCAATATAGCCCCAACGTGTGGAGACGGCTCCCTGTAGCATCCGGTGGTAGTGAGTAGATCCTCTCACAGTAACAATGTGCACTAACAAAGATCCATATCCATCCGCTCCCAGAAAAAAGTAGGACTCACCAGCAGGAGAATTAAAACTATTACTTTTGGGTCATTGTGACAGTACACAAACGAACAGTTTTTTCGCTCTTCTAAATTCTAAAATCCTTTGATTGTTTTTTGACAACTCAGGGTATACCTTGTTAAACCTGCAAGTTCTATTTGTGATCTTGTGGGTGTTCTCTCTTCTCCCTCCCCCTTCCCGTCCCTCGGCCCCAACCCCCAAGCCACACCACGCCCCCCTCCCACCACCCCTTTCCACAAAACACTCCTCCCCCCACCCCCTCCCCTTCTTTCTTCCCCCCCTCCCTTTCCCCCCCTCCCTCCTTGATTCATTATCTAGCTGGTCACAGAATCTCTTTTTCAGTAATTGATGTTCTTAATTGCTATCCACTTGGGACATAATCAAAGCTATATAATAGTATTGTCATATCACTTAGTGTAATCTTAGACATAGATGGTAATTATCACACTGGTCATTCACCTGATGTAAGTCTTTATTGCTTATGTGATTATGGTAATTGATCAGAATTTGTGCTATCAATTTCACTTTGCCATTCCTTTTTCATAGATATACTATTTGATACTATTTGATTAGATGACCATTTTATTTTTATTTTTCTTTGTTTTATTTACATATATGCATTGTATTTATGGTTTGTTCTTCTGTATGCAACTTTTTTTTCATACTCTCTCTCTTCATTTTTTTTTTCTTTTTCTTTGTTTCTTTCTTTTCTCCACTTATCTTCTGTCTCTATTCTTCTGCAAGACAAAATCAATTAATTAATATTTGAAACAGCTGTCTTGCATGACGGGGATGCATGTTAAATACTCTAGACCTCCCTATCTCACTACTCCTTGAGAAAGCGCCATAGTGGGCGTGAACGCGTGGGAGAGTCCTCTGTACTGTTTGTCCATTTTGTTTTTTATAGTTTAATAAATTAGTTTTAATTCTCCTGCTGGTGAGTCCTATTTTTTTTCTGGGAGCGGGGAATATGGATCTTGTTAGTGCACCTTGTTATGTGAGGGATCTACACACACACCACGGATGCTACAGGGAGACGTCTCCACACGTCGGGGCTATATTGGACTTCAGGGAGCCAGGCGTTTGTACGATGTGAGTAACTTGTACTCCAAACACCGGGCGCGCCGGGGTGAACCGAAGGGAGACGAGTGAGTTTTTTCTCACGGACTGTCCCCCGCATGTGTTCCGTGCCCCCCTGGTTCCTGTGTTCCTGCACTGTGTGCACCCCTTAACTAACCCAATATCCGGTGTATACTCCTGTTATTTCAAATGAATATTACTGCTGCTGCTAGCAACACTGACCTTACTCTTTAGAGCTTGTACACGGTTTTCCCGAGTATACTGCACCTTACCGTTTGTTTGCTCAGAGTTTCTGGCTTTAACTTATTTAGGACTCACCACAGCTTGACCTTTTTGAGGTCTTCTAAGTCTCTTTTTTAATTTTATCACATATTAACACGATATATTCAGTGTTCTTTTCACATTTTTCCTTTTTTCTTTTTCTTTTTCTTGTTCATCATTACTGTCATGAGGTTTTTTACCATGGATGTTCGCATCAAGTTCCACCACTGACGAAGAAAGAATCTCACACTTTGCATTTAACTATTCAGACACACTGCCAGATTTAAGAAAGCAGTTCTGTTTTTGACAAGGACAGCACTTTATTGTGCGAAGCAACAGAAGATCTAAAACCACTTTTTTTAGATTGGAAAACTATATTTCACAGATCTGAGACTATGGTGGATCTAATCTCATAGAGAACTATTCAAAGACAAGAGAATCCCACTGGTTTAACGCATCAAGAAAACACCTCATTGTTTTTGACGATAGGGAATTTGAGGCACAATGGATTAAGATTTTGGACCATTGTTCATTCAAACTTATTGAACTTATCATTCAACGTAAACTCAAGGAGAAACAATCGCTGAGTCACAAGTAAAAGAGCTTCAAACCAAACTCTTGAGTTTATACACATTGATAAATGTAATGAAAGGATGCTAAACTTGCCCAATGGGATCGCAACATTGAGAATAATATTTGTAATGGCCAAGCAAAGTAAATATGAACTGACAAACTGATTATCTCAGAAACCAAATTTAGTTTGGCCAAGGCCCAAGAGATCCCATCCCCTGGTAAAGGGAAAAATATACGGCTAAAACAGGAACATGAACATTCATCACAAAAACCTATGAAGTCTATCCTTAGGAAATCACCTACAATAACTAAACAAATGGGAAAAGTTTTGAATCCGATTTTGTCAGAAATGACTGGTGGGCCCCAGTGTCTCTTTTTCAGAGATGAATCGGCCTTCCTCAGCAGAAGAAAACGACAACCAACTGTTCAGTAAAGATGAATCTAACAAACAACCGTCAAAAAAGAAGAAGGAGAAGGAGAAGATCCCGACAATAAACTGATGGTCAGCTCCTTCAAAGAAAATGAGGTACCAAGTTTAGAGGAATCAAACGTCATTCATCTCAAATTTACCCTAAACAAACAGAGATTGAAGTCCTTAATTTGGACTAACCTTTGGCTCCAAGTAAACTTCGATCTATTATCACTATTGGGGACTTACATAAGTTTATAGAAAACTTTCTCTGAAGAGATTCTTCAGACAGAGAGAGCATGCTGACATAGGTGGTTTCCTTGTTCACGACCATGGACACCTCCTTATTGAAACAGTACCCATTTTTGATGTCAACATGCAATTATCCTTTAAAGATTTATGTCTTTAACAGTTTAACGGAACTGTTTTGGAACAAGAACAGAGATCACAATTCCCCACATACCTTTCTGGGGAGAAAGAATCTGGCTATAGACACTCTTGTTTTGCTACCTTTTAAGGGGTCATGCCATTGATGTTTTTCAATCTTTAGTACAAAGGGATTTAAAGGCTCTGTCACAGGGGTTTTCACACTGATGTCATGGCTCACAATTCACCACTAACCTCACCCTTGATCAGCGTATGCAATTAAAAGCATCCAAAACAACCCTCAATTGTAATTAAAAAATCAGACAAGGGAGGTGCAGTGGTGGTTGTGGACCATGATTATACATTAAGGAGGCTTTACGCCAGCTGATATGATCAGGATTCCTATTGTTGTTAAAATCTGATCCTACCTTGCCTTTTACATGAACTCAATGATCATTGGACTGGGTAAAATGTTACAAGTTTTGTCAACAAATGATTAGAGTTTTGAAGATGTGAAATCCTGTGGTCCCAATATTCCATCACTTACCCAAAATCCACAAATCCTCAAATCCCCCCAGGGAGACCCTTGTTTCGAGCATTGGGTCCTGGGCGAAATTTATCAGTATAGTGGGATCATATTTACAGACCCTGGTTTCTTCTCTACCTTTATCTTTTGATACATAACATGTCTTTCGATCTCTCTGATTAGTGGGCACCTCACTACCTGTGGGTCACATTAGATGGTACAGACACTACAACTAGCATTTCACTACACATGGTTTAAATTCTGCACGATTTTTCTAGAGACTTTCACAACTCTCCACCTGCACACATCATCACATTTTTACTTGATAGTATTCTTTTTTACTCACGCACACCTATTTCATGTTTGCGGGGATTTCTATCTCCAAACAACGTGCACCGCAATGGGAACATGCTTTGCCCCCCTCTTATGCCACCTATTCATGGGTTGGTGGGAACAGAGCCACGTGTTGGGGATGGGAACCCCTTCAGAAATCTTATTGTTTCATATACCGTTACATAGATGATCTCATTTTAGTTTGGCAAGGCACAGTTTCATTTCACATTGCATGAATTCATTCTTTATCTTAACACAATCCATTTACCTTTTATACTCATTCCAATTAGCACCACCATCACATGCATTTCTTGATCTCAGTTTATATGTTGATCTATATGAAAGTCCACACTGATAATACAGGAAACCCAATGCTCGAAACACATTACTACATCGCCTCCAGTTCACATGATAAAATCTTTTTAAAGGGATAACTCGTGGCCAACTACTACGTATTCTTATACTGTTCTAGCATTGAGGATTTTGAGATGAGATCACTTGAGATGATTGAGAGATTTAAACAGGGCTATGATCCTGATACCCTTCAGGAACATCTAAGTGCCAAATTAGAACCTAGGGAAAATCATTATCCAACCACGGGGCATTATCTCTAATGGGAAATACATTCTAAATTCAAGAGATAACCAGAAAGAAAACAAGAATCTACTCCCTTTTTTATCACAAGGTTTAGCAATCGGCCTATGACATTAAGAGAGTATTATTAAAAAACACTGGTCTATCCTGGCCACAGATCCTTTCTTTAAAGATATGATTGCCCATGATCCCAGAATAGTTTTTCAAAGGTCACTACAATGGGTAACCTTTTCTCCAAGTTGGCCTAGATTGACTCAAAGCCTACTAAGGAATTCTTTCCTAGTTTCTTAATGGTTGCTACCCTTGTCATCGTTGCAAAATGTGTAGATATCTGATTAAAACCCAAACTTTCTCAGGCACGGATGATAAAGGGATTCAATATTTTATACCTGTATCACATGTAATACGGACCATGTCATCTATATGCTCATTGTGGTTGTAATAAACGATATGTAGTTCACCACAGCTCTAAAACAACGCATACTTGAGCATATGAGATTGATTCCAAGAAAGATCCACTTCATCCATTGTCCAAGCATTTTGATTCTTGTCAGAAGGGAAGTTTGATTAATTTTAAATGTGTTGCTTAGAAAGTGTGAAGCCACACTTAGGAGGGGGAATAGAGCCAATTTGCTCCACAGGCGCGAAGCATTTTGGATATTCACATTGAATACTTTAGCACCCAATGGGTTAAACATTGATTGGAATCAAAGAGCTTTTATAATTTCTGTGCCAATAGGGCAATACTTATATGATCTATCATTACCATGTACTATCTTCCTTGCCTTTTGACATTATAGTCAAGGGGTAAGGATTAATTTTGGTCATTGTGACACCGAACACATTTTTGCTCTTCTAAAATCTAAAATCCTAATTGATGTATTTTTTGACAACTCAGGTTATACACTTGTTAACCCTGCAAGTTCTATTTGTGATCTTTGGTGTGTTCTCTTCTCCCTCCCCCTTCCCTTCCCCCCCCCCCCCCAACCACCACCCCCCCTCCCCACCCCTTCCCACCCTCCTCCCCCACCCCCCCCTCCCCTCTCTTCCCCCCCCTCCTTTTCCCCCCCTCCTCCCTTGATTCTATCTAGCTGGTCACAAATTCTCTTTTCAGTAATTGATGTTACTTAAATGCTATCCACATTGGACATAATCAAATGCTATATAATATGTATTGTCAATCACTTAGTGTAATCTTAGACATAGGATGGTATTATCACACACTGGTCATTCACCTTATGTAAGTCTTTATTGCTATGTCTGATTATGGTAAATTGATCAGAATTTTGTCTATCAATTTCACTTTGCATTCCTTTTTTGCATAGATATACTATTTGATACTATTTGATTATATGACCATTTTATTTTTATTTTTACTTTGTTTATTTACTATTATGCATTGTATTTATGTTTGTTTTCTGTATGCAACTCTTCTTTTTTCATACTCTCCTCTCTCATATTTTTTTCTTTTTCTTGTTTCTCTTCTTTTTTCTCCCACTTATCTTCTGTCTCTATTCTTCTGCAAGACAAAATCTTATTAATTATTTAAACCGCTGTCTTGCATGACGGGGATGCATGTTTAAATACTCTAGACCTCCCTATCTCACTACTCTTGAGAAAGCGCCATAGTGGGCTTGAAACGCGTGCGAAGAGTCCTCTGTACTGTTTGTCCATTTTGTTTTTTATGTAGTTTAATAAATTAGTTTTAATTCTCCTGCTGGTGAGTCCTACTTTTTTCTGGGAGCGGGGGAATATGGATCTTTGTTAGTGCACCTTGTTACTGTGAGAGGATCTACACACCACCACCGGATGCTACAGGGAGACGTCTCCACACGTCGGGGCTATATTGGACTTCCAGGGAGCCAGGCGTTGTACGATCGTGAGTAACTTGTACTCCAAACACCGGGCGCAGCCGGGGTGAACCGAAGGGAGACTGAGTGAGTTTTTCTTCTCACGGACTGTCCCCCGCATGTGTTCCGTTGCCCCCCTTGGTTTCCCTGTGTTCCTGCACTGTGTGCACCCCTTTAACCCACATAATCCGGTGTATACTCCTGTTATTTCAAATGAATTATTACTGCTGCTGCTAGCAACACTGACCGTTACTCTTTAGAGCTTGTACACGGTTTTCCCAGAGTATACTGCACCATTACCGTTGTTTGCTCAGAGTTTCTGGCTTTTATACTTATTTAGGACTCACCAGCATTTGACCATTTTTGAGGTCTTCTAAGTCTCTTTTTTAATTTTTATCACATATCTAACACTATATATTCAGTGTTCTTTTTCACATTTTTCCTTTTTTCTTTTTCTTTTTCTTTCATCATTACTGTCATTGAGGTTTTTTACCATGGATGTTCAGCAATCAAGTTCCCACCCTGACGAAGAAAGATCTTCACACTTTGCATTTAACTATTCAGACCACACTGCCAGATTTAAGAAAGCAGGTTCTGTTTTTGACAAGGACAGCACTTTATTGTGCGAAGCAACAGAAGATCTAAAACCACATTTTTTTAGATTGGAAAACTATATTTCACAGGATCTGAGACTATGGTGGGATCTAATCTCATTAGAGAACTATGTCAAAGACAAGAGAATCCCACATGGTTTACGCATCAAGAAAACACCCTCATTTGTTTTTGACGATAGGGAATTTGAGGCACAATGGATTAAGATTTTGGACCATTGTTCATTCAAACTTATTGAACTTATCATTCAACGTAAACTCAAGGAGAAAGCAATCGCTGAGTCACAAGTAAAAGAGCTTCAAACCAAACTACTTGAGTTTATACACATTGATAAATGTAATGAAATGGATGCTAAACTTGCCCAATGGGTCAGCAACATTGAGAATAATATTGTAATGGCCAAGCAAAGTAAATATGAACGTGACAAAACTGATTATCTCAGAAACCAAATTTATGTTTGGCAAAGGCCCAAGAGACCCAAGTCCCCTGGTAAAGGGAAAAATATACCGGCTAATAAACAGGAACATGAACATTCATCACAAAAACCTATGAAGTCTATCCTTAGGAAATCACCTAACAATAACTAACAAATAGGGAAAAGTTTTGAATCCGATTTTGTCAGACAATGACTGTGTGGGCCCCAGTGTCTCTTTTTCAGAGAATGAATCGGCAGCTTCCTCAGCAGATGAAAAACGACAACCAACTGTTCCAGTAAAGATGATATCTAACAAACAACCGTCAAAAAACGAAGAAGGAGAAGGAGAAGATCCCGACATAAACTGATGGTCAGCTCCTTCAAAGAAAATGAGGTACCAAGTTTAGAGGAATCAAACGTCATTAACATCTCAAAATTTACCCTAAACAAATCAGAGATTGAAGTCCTTAATTTGGGACTAACCTTTGCTCCAAGTAAAAACTTCGATCTATTATCTACTATTGTGGACTTACATAAGTTTATTAGAAAACTTTCTCTGAAGAGATTCTTCAGACAGAGAGAGCAATGCTGACATAGGTGGTTTCCTTGTTCACGAGCCATTGGACACCTCCTTATCTGAAACAGTACCCATTTTTGATGTCAACATGCAATTATCCTTTAAAGATTTATGTCATTTACAAGATTTAACGGAACTGTTTTTGGAACAAGAACAGACGAGTCACAATTCCCCACATACCTTTCTGGGGAGAAAAGAATCTGGCCTTAATAGACACTCTATGTTTTGTCCTACCTTTCTACGGGGTCATGCCATTGATGTTTTTCAATCTTTAGTACAAAGGGATTTAAAGCTCCTGTCACAGGGTATTTCAACTGGGATGCATGGCTCACAATTCACCACTAACCTCACCCTTGATCAGCGTAATGCAATTAAAAGCATCCAAAACAACACCTCAATTGTAATTAAAAAATCAGACAAGGGAGGTGCAGTGGTGGTTGTGGACCATGATTATTACATTAAGGAGGCTTTACGCCAGCTGAATGATCAGGATTCCTATATGTTGTTAAAATCTGATCCTACCTTTGCCTTTTTACATGAACTCAATGAGCATTTGGATCTGGGTAAAATGTTACAAGTTTTGTCAACAAATGAATTAGAGTTTTTGAAATGTGAAAATCCTGTGGTCCCAATATTCCATCACTTACCCAAAATCCACAAATCCCTCAAATCCCCCCCAGGGAGACCCATTGTTTCGAGCATTGGGTCTCTGGGCGAAAATGTATCAGTATATGTGGATCATTATTTACAGCCCCTGGTTTCTTCTCTACCTTCTTATCTTTTGGATACATCACATGTTCTTTCGATCTTCTCTGACTTCACGTGGGCACCTCACTACCTGTGGGTCACATTAGATGTGACAGCACTTTACACTAGCATTTCACATACACATGGTTTAAATTCTGCACGATTCTTTCTAGAGACTTATTCACAACTCTCACCTGCACACATCACATTTTTACTTGATAGTATTCTTTTTTTACTCACGCACAACTATTTCATGTTTGCGGGGAGTTTCTATCTCCAAACACGTGGCACCGCAATGGGAACATGCTTTGCCCCCTCTTATGCCAACCTATTCATGGGTTGGTGGGAACAGAGCCACGTGTTTGGGGATGGGAACCCCTTCAGAATCTTATTGTTTCATATTACCGTTACATAGATGATCTCATTTTAGTTTGGCAAGGCACAGTTTCACAATTGCATGAATTCATTCTTTATCTTAACACCAATCCATTTAACCTTTTATTCACTTCCAATTATCACCACCATCACATTGCATTTCTTGATCTCAGTTTATATGTTGATCTTAATATGAAAGTCCACACTGATATATACAGGAAACCCAATGCTCGAAACACATTACTACACGCCTCCAGTTCACATGATAAAAATCTTTTTAAAGGGATACCTCGTGGCCAACTACTACGTATTCGTAGAAACTGTTCTAGCATTGAGGATTTTGAGATGAGATCACTTGAGATGATTGAGAGATTTAAAGCCAGGGGCTATGATCCTGATACCCTTCAGGAAGCATATCTAAGTGCCAAATTAGAACCTAGGGAAAATCTTATCCAACCACGGGGCATTATCTCTAATGGGAAATACATTCTAAATTCAAGAGATAACCAGAAAGAAAACAAGAATCTACTGCCCTTTTTTATCACAAGGTTTAGCAATCAGGCCTATGACATTAAGAGTATTATTAAAAAACACTGGTCTATCCTGGCCACAGATCCTTTCTTTAAAGATATGATTGCCCATGATCCCAGAATAGTTTTTCAAAGGTCAACTACAATGGGTAACCTTTTATCTCCAAGTGTGCCTAGATTGACTCAAAAGCCTACTAAGGAATTCTTTCCTAGTTTCAATGGTTGCTACCCTTGTCATCGTTGCAAAATGTGTAGATATCTGATTAAAACCCAAACTTTCTCAGGCACGGATGATAATAGGGTATTCAATATTTTATCCTGTATCACATGTAATACGGACCATGTCATCTATATGCTCATTTGTGGTTGTAATAAACGATATGTAGGTCTTACCACAAGGCCTCTAAAACAACGCATACTGTACTTGAGCATATGAGATTGATTACCAAGAAAGATCCACTTCATCCAGTGTCCAAGCATTTTGATTCTTGTCAGAAGGGAAGTTTGATTAATTTTAAATGTGTTGCTTTAGAAAGTGTGAAGCCACACTTTAGGAGGGGGAATAGAGCCAATTTGCTCCACAGGCGCGAAGCATTTTGGATATTCACATTGAATACTTTAGCACCCAATGGGTTAAACATTGATTGGAATCTAAAGAGCTTTTTATAATTTCTGTGCCAATAGTGCAATACTTATATGATCTATTCATTACCATGTACTATCTTTCCTTGCCTTTTGACATTATAGTCAAGGGGTAAGGATTAATTTTGGTCATTGTGACACCGAACAGTTTTTGCTCTTCTAAAATTCTAAAATCCTAATTGATGTATTTTTTGACAACTCAGGTTATACACTTGTTAACCCTGCAAGTTCTATTTGTGATCTTTGGTGTGTTCTCTCTTCTCCCTCCCCCTTCCCTTCCCCTCCCCCCCCCCAAGCCACCACCCCCCCTCCCACCACCCCTTCCCACCTCCTCCCTCCCACCCCCTCCCCTCTTCTTCCCCCCCTCCCTTTCCCCCCCTCCTCCCTTGATTCATTATCTAGCTGGTCACAGAATTCTCTTTTTCAGTAATTGATGTTACTTAAATTGCTATCCACATTGGGACATAATCAAATGCTATATAATATGTATTGTCATATCACTTAGTGTAATCTTAGACATAGGATGGTAATTATCACACTGGTCATTCACCTGATGTAAGTCTTTATTGCTTATGTCTGATTATGGTAAATTGATCAGAATTTGTGCTATCAATTTCACTTTGCCATTCCTTTTTTGCATAGATATACTATTTGATACTATTTGATTATATGACCATTTTATTTTTATTTTTACTTTGTTTTATTTACATATTATGCATTGTATTTATGGTTTGTTCTTCTGTATTGCAACTTCTTTTTTCATACTCTCTCTCTTCATATTTTTTTCTTTTTTCTTTGTTTCTCTTCTTTTTCTCCACTTATCTTCTGTCTCTATTCTTTCTGCAAGACAAAATCAATTAATTAATTATTTGAAACAGCTGTCTTGCATGACGGGGATGCATGTTAAATACTCTAGACCTCCCCTATCTCACTACTCCTTGAGAAAGCGCCATAGTGGGCGTGAAACGCGTGGAAGAGTCCTCTGTACTGTTTGTCCATTTTGTTTTTTATGTAGTTTAATAAATTAGTTTTAATTCTCCTGCTGGTGAGTCCTACTTTTTTCTGGGAGCGGGGGAATATGGATCTTTGTTAGTGCACCTTGTTACTGTGAGAGGATCTACACACCACCACCGGATGCTACAGGGAGACGTCTCCACACGTCGGGGCTATATTGGACTTCCAGGGAGCCAGGCGTTGTACGATCGTGAGTAACTTGTACTCCAAACACCGGGCGCAGCCGGGGTGAACCGAAGGGAGACTGAGTGAGTTTTTCTTCTCACGGACTGTCCCCCGCATGTGTTCCGTTGCCCCCCTTGGTTTCCCTGTGTTCCTGCACTGTGTGCACCCCTTTAACCCACATAATCCGGTGTATACTCCTGTTATTTCAAATGAATTATTACTGCTGCTGCTAGCAACACTGACCGTTACTCTTTAGAGCTTGTACACGGTTTTCCCAGAGTATACTGCACCATTACCGTTGTTTGCTCAGAGTTTCTGGCTTTTATACTTATTTAGGACTCACCAGCATTTGACCATTTTTGAGGTCTTCTAAGTCTCTTTTTTAATTTTTATCACATATCTAACACTATATATTCAGTGTTCTTTTTCACATTTTTCCTTTTTTCTTTTTCTTTTTCTTTCATCATTACTGTCATTGAGGTTTTTTACCATGGATGTTCAGCAATCAAGTTCCCACCCTGACGAAGAAAGATCTTCACACTTTGCATTTAACTATTCAGACCACACTGCCAGATTTAAGAAAGCAGGTTCTGTTTTTGACAAGGACAGCACTTTATTGTGCGAAGCAACAGAAGATCTAAAACCACATTTTTTTAGATTGGAAAACTATATTTCACAGGATCTGAGACTATGGTGGGATCTAATCTCATTAGAGAACTATGTCAAAGACAAGAGAATCCCACATGGTTTACGCATCAAGAAAACACCCTCATTTGTTTTTGACGATAGGGAATTTGAGGCACAATGGATTAAGATTTTGGACCATTGTTCATTCAAACTTATTGAACTTATCATTCAACGTAAACTCAAGGAGAAAGCAATCGCTGAGTCACAAGTAAAAGAGCTTCAAACCAAACTACTTGAGTTTATACACATTGATAAATGTAATGAAATGGATGCTAAACTTGCCCAATGGGTCAGCAACATTGAGAATAATATTGTAATGGCCAAGCAAAGTAAATATGAACGTGACAAAACTGATTATCTCAGAAACCAAATTTATGTTTGGCAAAGGCCCAAGAGAGACTAAACCATTTAAGATTTCAGAACTGAATCCCCATATAATTTTAGAAATCAAACCAGACACTAGGCAAGGTGCCCAGTTCAGGTTGTTTCTAAAATGAAAAAAAAAAAAAACCAAAAGATATATATAATATATACTATATATATTATAGTTAGATATATATATATATATATATAATATATATATATATATCTTTTCAGTTATATATTTGAGGTTTTCTAATAGGTTTTCTGCTTTAATTGCTAGTTAAGGATTTTTCCATGCTTATTTAGATTTTTCCATTAACTTGGTAAAAAATTAAAATCCAAAAACAAAACGCTTTGGCAAAACCAGAACCAAAACATGAAAAAATTTTTAAAGCCAAACCCATGTCCAAACCCAATACAAAAGGGCAAACCTAATTAAATTATCAACGCAAGGAGGCATCCAACAAAAAAAAACAACATGTACTTTTAAAGGTTAAGTTCACAAGTTCTTAGGAGGTTTGGCAGTTTTCCCGCCATTTCATTTCGTATAAGACATTATTCATTTCCTCCCCAAATCAATTGTTGTAAACCAAATTATAGTAGTGTTTTTTAAAGGCCAATAAAAACAAAATACCGGCGCTCCAAAGAGAATATAGATAAAACCTGATGTAAAGTCCGATTAACGAAGAGAAATCATAGGAGGGTCTTCAATGAAGTCTCATGGAGGACAAGACCAAAAAAAAGACAACAAACAAGAAAAAGACAAAGAAGATAAAGAGATCATAGTTGCAACTAAAAACAACAATAAACAAATAAAACTGAAAAGATGGCAAAGGAAATATACAAATTTAATCAAGTGAATAAAAATATATAAATAAAACAAACAAACACATGTATTGGGCTAAGACATATTTTGTAAAGCTATGACATCCGATAGGGGAAAAATTAAAAGCCTACTTACGCAAGGCTGAAGGACATACTGTTGCCCATAGCACAACGTCCAGTAGTTTGGCAAAATGACTAGGAGGTAGATGGTAGTAGCACAGCCTCCATAGGTCACAGGCCGGGACGAGCACTGCTGACACACACGCAGGTTCCAGGTTGTAAGGGGTGCCGCAGCGAAGAGCCGGGGACACCCTCTGCAGAGGCGGAACCGGAGCAGCTCACGCAGACCAAGAGTCGCGCGTGGTAAACCGGTGATGTCACACCGCAGCGCGAAAGGATCGGGAGCGCCGGAAAGACGAAGGGACTGGAAAGCTAGGGCAATGTCGGAAGGGACAGTGGGCTATCGGGGGAGGATGTAAAAATCTCAGCCAGATAGAAACCAACCTACGCGTTTAGTGCGTAGTCACTTCGGCCGGGCAGGATGGGAATTTTTAAAACCAAGTGCTGGCATATATCAACTAATTAATTGTTTGGTGTGGTTTCATTGTTATGTTATATTTTTACATATGTATTAGATGTCCAATTGTCGGATTGGTAGTATGTTATCACTGTTAGATGATCGTTGATGTACTACTTTGATGTCCATTGTTTGATGTAATGTTTAATAGTGCTATGTATATATAGCCAGCACTTGTATTCCCACAGCCCCTGACGAAGCTGTATGAAGGCACGAAAACGAGTTAGGGTGGTTTCTATCTGGGCTGAGACTTTTAATCCTCCCCCGATAGCCCACTGTACCGTTCAGACTTGGACCGAGCTTCCGAGTTCCCTTCTTCCTTTCCGGGCGCTTCCCCTGCCTTCGCAAATGCGGTGTTTGGCTGTGAAATCACCATCTATCGTGCCACTCTTGGTCTGCGTGAAGCTGCTTCGGTGACCCCTCCGACCAGCGTGGGGGCCCGGGGCTCTTCCTGCGCGGCACACCCTTTACAACCCTGGTAACTGCGAGTGTGACCCCCCAGCAGTGGCCGTCCCGGCACCGTGACCTTTGGGGCTGTGCTACTACATCTCTGCCTAGGATGGTCTTCTAACTACTGGACAGTTGTGCTATGGGCTTATATCCTTCAGCCTGCTGTAAGTAGGGTTTTAATTTTACCCTACGGATTTGGCATAGCTTTACTTAGTGTCTATAGCCCACAACATGTGTTGGTTGTTTTATTTCTATTTTTATCACTTGCATTAAATTTGTAATTATTTTGCCTTCCAATTCTTTTCAGGGGTTATTTGTTTAGTGTTGTTTTTAGTTGCACTATGAGATTTTTCTTTTTTCATTTCCTGTTTTTGTCTGATTTGTTTGTTTGTCCTCCATGAGACTTCATTGAAGCTCCCTCCCGGATTTCCCTTCAGTTGTATGGACTTTACATTTGGTAGTTTATATATATTTTTTTGGAGGCGCCGGTTATTTGTTTTTTTCATGTGATGTATTGGTTTGTGTTAAACTTGTACTGGCAGTTCCACTTTAGTTTTAAAGTGCATTACATTTATGTTTGTCAAATTGTGTCCACTATTTTTATATTTATAGCATTAGCACTGTTTTCACTGCTCTTCCCTTTTAATTGTTTTAAAGGAAATACATTCAGAATCTAACTGCCAATGTTTAGCTTGGGCAAACGTGCAATCTACCTGTGCAGGAACCCAGCAAACCGTGAAATCATCAATTGGAGCTACTGTATTTATTAAAGTTTTCTGGATGCACAATGCGTCAAAAAATTATATAAAGTTATTAAGAAAGAAAAAAAAAAAGAAACCCAATTGGTTTGCTTTCATACCTGGACAGAAGGATAAGGCGTCTCGGGGCAAGACTGAAACGAGATATCAACGGAGAAGGAGATCGACCCAGGCAAAGGACGGAGGAATGAGGAAAGAAAGGAAGGGAGGAAGGGAAGAGAGCCGGAAGAAAAAGGAAAACAAGGGAGAAAAGCAAGCCAAGCAAACACACCTGGGGGGAAATAGGGAAAAGAGGAAAGAAGGGTCTAGGTATCCGGGCCCCATGGAGACAGGGTATACCAGGGCACACAGGGACAACCTACAGGTCGGACAGAGGCAAAGCCTGGCACCCTGAGGAGGAGGAGGGTCAAGACAACCCACAAAAAGCGCAACCCGGCAGGAAAACGAAAGCGGGGGCAAGATCAAAAAATAAACTCTAGGACTGCGCAGAAGGGTGCATACCGCCATCCCAAACCGGAAAGAGAGCAGGGGAAAAAAGACGCGGGAAAGAGCAACACCGGGAATGGCCCTGAGAAAGGAAAAAAGAGACGGGAGAGTGGTGTCGGGGAGAAAACAAGTAAATAGAGGAAGGGACAGAGAAGGGAGGGTGGGGCAGATGTAAAGTGAAGCGTTAAAAAAAAAGCCGGGGGCGACGGTTGCATAGCCGAAGGGAACCTGGCCTTAGGACACAGACATATAGCTCCCATCTCTCCCCGTTTGTGAGTGTAATTCCTGTAGTATTTTATATTGTTTATAAAATTAATTTTAACAGTCACGCTATGGAGCCTGTGCTTATTGTGTCTGTCTTATATATATTATATATATATCTATATATACACACCATTTCAATGCATAGGAGATCAGCCACTAATAAAGGGCCTGTATATCGAGGGATAGTAGGGGGGTCCCCGGACTTCGAAACAATGAGGGTTTGTTCAGCTCCGGAGACTCGTTGCTGCAACATTAATATAATGTTTTCAAAATAAAACAACCCCAGCGATCGCCTGTGAGAGTGCCGACAGTTAGAGTGACGGATTCTAGACTCTTCCTAGACTTCTATTACAGACAGGCAGACCCCGGTAGACTCACACAGCCGGGACCCGCCGTGTTTAATCCTTGGCCATTATTTTCCCCCGGCAAACAACTTGTGAGGATCAGGAATGTCTCAAAATCCATTTAGAGATTTGGTTGAATAAGTCCGGCATGCATCTGTGCTTATAAGGTTCCCATGTAAAAATGGATTTTCAGGGCAAACAGTACACGGTGTACTTCATGGGCAGGTTCATTTCCCAGAATCACTGCTGCGTGGACGCAATGTTGATAGGTGTAATGCTGGAAAGGCGGGTTGCCAAGACCTGTCTAAGACATGTGAATGTTGCTCCCGAGTGATTATTTTAGTGTATATTGCTATACAGTGGAGGTTCTAGTGCCTTTTTCATCCTCAATAACTTCAAATGTGCATAGACATATACATGCAATAACTACAGTATACACCACACATACTGGGTTTGTGTGTTGTGGTTATATATCATATTATATATATATATATATATATATATATATATATATCCATAATAATTATATATTTATAAATATATGTATATATATATCAAACACACAAAAAAGAATGTTGCTCACACTACATAATATATGTGGAAAAACCAGACCCAATAAGTAATATTGACTAACTTGGATAAAAAATAAACCCAAGAAGCCTAGAGAAAATGGGAAATGTAGGTGGCTTAGGGGATTAACAATAATATTGAACACACAAAGACTAAGACATCCCCAAAGCAGCACTTAAATATACCACATATAACTGATAGCATAATAACAAAAGACCAGGGAAACTAAAGTAAGAAAGAAAATGAATTAGATTTTAATAGCGAGCAATAAAAAAACTAACATTTAAAAACATATACACACTAAGGGAGCAAAAATTCAAAAAGACTGTGACTACAACTAAATTTACAAAAATCATAATGCTGAAAAAATAAATCAATCAAAAGCAAAAAATGTGTTTGCACATGAGCCTGATAACTATCTAAAGCGACACAAAGAAAGCTGAAATTTAAAAAAAAAAACCCTGGTAAAAGACCTAAGCTAAAAGGTAGATAACTAAGCTGAAGGGCCATAAAGAAAGGTATCGGCATACATAAATAAACCTATATACAAAAATGATGTACATAAGAAATAATAACTTACACCCAGGGGGAGGCCACAGGGGAGACAAACTTGAAACAAAGATCAAACCCTGAAACAGCCAATACAAAATATCAAATCAACAAAAAGATGCAACATGACTGTGGTGGCTGCACAAAAGCAAGAAGACACGTGGCGTAGATCCAAAAAGCCAGTGAATGTTTGCACAATGAATGAAACAAAATAGAGTAAGGGTTGCCATAGGAAGATAATGATCAGATAGCAGAAAAAATGATTCTAGCCCATGTAGGGATGATGGAGTTCATCCCATGGAATTACAACTCAAGGATGTGTGGAAATAAGTATACAAGTTAAAGGATAAGAACCAAGAGTCACGACACAAAAGCAAGAATAGACTGCCAGAGTGCACTCAACACGTTTAAGCCAAGGGGGCCTTTTTCCCGGATGGTGTAAAAAGAGTAGGAGGCTTGCTGAGCTATATACTGGTACAATTAGTATCAGCGACGCAACTTCCTGGTGGTTATAGTAACGATTAGTTCAAGTGGGTGGGCGCGTCGTCCTGAAACAGGTGCTGTAGGAAGGCATCAGAGCGTGCATCCTGGGATAATGCAATCCCAGCTGATAACCATAAAACTCAGCTGCACATGGGCCTATGCTGCAGACTGAAGCATCTGAGTGCAGGGTCTTAGTGAAGTCATCCAAACATTGAAAAGACAGAAGGCAGGATTCATTAAATTGATCTGTATCATGAACATTCAAAGATAAAAAGTACAAAGATGGTGACTACACATAGAGGGTACTGCCTAACAACAAATATAAGACATGTATAAAAAAGTAGCAGAAAGAAACATGGTTCCGAAAACATCCAATGGACTGCTACATTTCATTATTACAGGTCTTAATTTTGTTAGGCAGTACCCTCTTGTGTAGTCTAACATCTTTGTACTTTTATCTTTTGAATTTCAATGATAAGATCAGAATTTAATATGAATCCTTTGCCTCTGTCTGTTGTCAATGTTTGGATTGAATTCAACTAAGACTCCGCACTCAGAGCTTCAGTCTGCAGCCATAGCCCTATGTGCAGTGAGTTGCTATGTGATCAGTGGGATTGCAGTATCCCAGGATTTGCCACAGCTCGAATGCCTTACCTTCAGCACCTGTCAGACGACGACGCCCCCCAGTGACATTCATCGTACTGATAACCAACAGGAAAGGGCGTCGCTGTGCTACTAATTGTTACCACCCCCCCAAAACCCCACGTATATAGCCGCTCAAGCAAGCCTCCACTACTCTTTTACCAGCCGGGAAAAAGGCCCCCTTGGCTTGAAAGGGGGTGGTTCCACTCGGGCAGCTATTCAGTATTTTGTTGCGTGAATCTTGGGCTTAAAATCCTGTAGACTGTTATGACTTATTTCCACACATCCTGGAGTTTAATCCATGGGACTGGACTCCATCATCAATACATGGCAGATGAGAATCATTTTTTCTGATATCTGGATCATATATATCCTATGGAACCCTTACTTAGTTTGTTTTCATATGTGCAAACAGCACTGCTTTTGTGATCTACAGCCACTGTCTTATTGCTTTGTGCGCCACCACAGGCATTGTATGCATCTTTTTTTGATTTTGAATTTTGTATTGCTGTTCAGGGGTTTGAGGTCTTTGGTTCATTTGTCTCACCTGATGCCTCCCCCTTGGTGTTTGTAAGTTATTATTTTTCTTAGTACATCATTTTTGTATATAGGTTTATTTAGGCCATACCTGTCTTATGCCCCTAGCTAGTTATCTACATTTTAGCTTAGTCTTTACAGGGTTTTTTTTTAAAAATATCAGCTTTCTTTGTGTTTCGATTTATATATATCAGGCTCATTGTGCAGAACAAATTTTGCTTATTGATTTATTTTTCAGCATCAGCTTATTGATTTTGTAAATTTTTAGTTAGTTCACAGTTCTTTTTGAATTTTTTGCTGCCCGTATGTGTAATGTTTTAAATGTTAGTTTTGTTTTTTGCGCGCTATTAAAAATCTATTCATTTTCTATTGGACTTAGTTTCCTGCTTTCTTTGGTATTATGCATCAGTTATATTGGTGGTATATTTAGAGTCCTGTTTAGGGATTGTCTTAGTCTTTTGTGTGTCAATAGATTGTTATCCCCTAGCACCTACAGTTTCCATTTACTCTAGGCTTACTTGGTTTATTTTTTATTCAAGTTAGTAAAATATTACTTACTTGGGTCTGGTTTTCCACATAATATGGAGTGTGAGCAACATCGTTTTGTGCATTGTGTTTGATATATATATACATCTAAATAAATATATAATATATATATATTATATATATATATTATATATAATATATATTATATATATTACACACCACAAAACACAGTATTGTGTGTGTAGACTGTGTTATGTGTATATGTATATGCACATTTGAAGTTATGGAGGATGAAAAAGGCAACTAGAAACCTCCACTGTATAGCATATAGCAAATAAAAAGATCACTCGGGAGCACATTCACATGTCTTAGACAGGTCTGCAACCCTGCCTTTCAGCATATAACTAGCAAACGTGCTTCCACTGCAGCAAGTGCTGATTCTGGGAAATGACATGCACATGAGTCCACCGTGTCACTGTTTGACCTGAAACCATTTTAAATGGAAACCTTATAGCTACAGATGCAGCGGACGTTATTCGAAAAAATCTCAAATGGATTTTGATTTTGAGACATGTCCGTTGATCCTCACACCCCCAAAGGGGGTTTTTTTTGCCGGGGGAAACACTAAATGGCCAATAGGGGATTAACACGGCAGGAGGTCCCGATGTGTGATCCTACCGGGGCTGCTGTCTGTAATAGAAGTAGAGTAAAGTCTGCATCAGTCACTCAACTGCGCACCTCTAACAGGCGACGGGGGGTTTGGGGTTGTGTTTTATTTAAACATTATATTAAGTGAAGGGCAACGAGTCTCCGGAGCTGAAACCGCATTGATTTCAGGTCCGGGGACCCCTACTTCCCGACTATACGGCCCGTTATGGAAGTGGCGGTCTCATATGCATGGAATGTGTGTATATATCTATATATATATATATATATATAAAGAAACGAAAACAAGAAGCACAGCCTCCTAGCGGACTGTAAACTTAATTTTATAAACAAGTATAAATACTACAGAATACACTCACAAACGGGGAGAGAGGGAGCAGCTATATGTCTGTTGTCAAGGCCAGGTTCCTGCTGCTGGCTACTGCAGCGATCCCCTGTGGTGGACGCTGCAAGGGAACCAGAGCCCCCCTCAATGGGCCAGGGCCTGCATGTGAGCCGGGGCCACCGAGAGCACGAGTTTTTCAGGGATACCTGGAACAATGAGCTGACAGGGTTGATCAGAGCGCTAGCCCGCCCCCGACGGTTATGCCAATGGAGGAGGAACCTGAAGGTGGGTGAAGTCCGGGACACCGCTCCCGTCCCTCCACACTGATACGTCCAGGGCCATTTCTAACCCCCCATCTTTCCCCCTTTTGCTGACTGTAGACCAGGGGACTTGGCTGCACGCGCTGCCAGCCTCACTGACGTGCGTGCAGCGCAGGCAGCAGGGCCGCAGCCTTAATTCTAGTAGAGTGCTACAACTGTAGATTCAGGTATTGAAAGCAAACTCAAGTAGGGTTTTCTTTTTTCCTTGTTCTAACTTTATATAATTGTTTACCAAGTTGTGCATCCAGAAAAACTTTATAAATACAGTAGCATCCAATTGATGATGTCACGTTTGCTGGGTCCTTGCACAGGTAGATGCGTTTGCCCCAGACTAAACATTGGCAGTTAGATTCGAATGTATTCCTTAAAACAAAAAAGGTGAAGAGAGCAGTGAAAACATGTGCTATGTATAAATATAAATAGGTGAACAAAGTGACAACATAAATGTAATCACTTTAAAAGCTTAGTGGAAAACTGCCCAGGCAAAACAGGTGTAAACACAAACCAATACAGACAATGAAAACAAAGTAATACCGGCGCCTCCAAAGAAAAATATATATAAACCGACCAATGGTAAAGTCCGATAACAACTGAAGGGAAATCTGGGAGGGATCTTCAATGAAGTCTCATGGGAGGACAAACAAACAATAAGAGACAAACACAGGAAGTCAAAAAAAGAAAACATTATCAAGTGCAACTAAAAACAACTAATAAACAAAATAACAGATGAAAAGATTGCAAGGAAAAATAATTACAAATTTAATGCAAGTGACATAAAAATATAAATAAAAACAAGCATAAACACCATGTTAGGTTGTTGGGACTAAGAAGACACTATGTAACAGCTATGACATCCGTGTAGGGGTAAAATTAAAACCCATACTTACAGCAAGGAAGGATATAAGCCCATAGCACAACTGTCCAGTACGTTAGACCAAATGCCTAGGCAGTAGATGGTCAGTAGCAGCCTCCAAAGGTCCCACGGTGCCGGGACGGCCACTGCTGCCACAACACGCAGGGTTACCAGTATGTAAGGGGTGACCGCAGGGAAGAGCCGGGACCCCACGCTGCCAGGAGGGGTCACGGAGCAGGCTCACGCGACACAGAGTGGCACGTTAGACTGGTGCCATGTCACACCGCAGTGCGAAGGCAGGGAAGGAGCGCGCCCGGAAAGGAAGAAGGGAACTCGGAAAGCTAAAGGCAAAGTCTGAAAGGGACAGTGGGCTATCGGGGGAGGATGTAAAAAGTCTCAGCCAGATAGAACCACCCTACGCGTTTCGTGACGGCAGGACACTTCGTCAGGGGCATGATGGGAATACAAAGTGCTGGCATATATACCATAGCACTAATTAAAACATTACATAAAACAATGGCATCAAGTGTAACAATCAACTAATCAATCTTTAACAGTGATAACAGATATACATCAGACTAATTGGACATGAATACATATGTAAAAATATAACATAACAATGAAAAACACACAGAAAACAGATTAATTAGTTGATATATGCCAGCACTTTGTATTGCCATCATGCCCCTGACGAAAGTGACTGACGTCACGAAACGCGCGTAGGGTGGTTTCTATCTGGCTGAGACTTTTTACATCCCCCGATAGCCCACTGTCCCTTCCGACATTGCCTAAGCTTTCCGAGTTCCCTTCTTCCTTTCCGGGCGCTTCCCCTACCTGCGCGCTGCGGTGTGGGACATCACCGGTTTACGCGAGACCTTGTTGGTTCTGCGTGAGCTGCTCCGGTGACCCCTCAGGAAGAGGGGGGTCCGGCTCTTCCTGCGGACCCTTACACTGGAAATGCGTGTGGGGCCGCAGTGCTCGTCCCGGCTGTGGACATGGAGGCACCTCGCTTACCACTAAACCTATTTAATTCTCCTACTACACTTTATACCTAGCTGTCTAGCTACTGCATTTCTTCCAATACTACGCTAGGCATTTTCCAAACTACTGGACAGTTGTGCTATGGGCTACAGTATGTCCTTCAGCCTGCTGTAAGTAGGCTTTTAATTTTTCCCCTATCGGATGTCATAGCTTTACTAGTGTCTCTAGCCCCAATACATTGTGTTTGTTGTTTTATTTATATATTTTATTCACTTGCATTAAATTTGTAATTATTTCCTTGCCAATCTTTTCAGTTTTTATTGTTTATGTTGTTTTTTAGTTGCACTATGATCTTTCTTTTTTTCTTTCTTGTTTTGTTGTCTATTTTGTTTGTTGTCCTCCATGAGATTCATTGAAGATCCCTCCTAGTGATTTCTCTTCAGTATATAGTCGGACTTTTACATCAGGTTTTATATATTTTTCTTTGGAGCGCCGGTAATTTTGTTTTTTATGTCCTTTAAAACAATACTATATATTGTTACACATTGATTTGGGGAGGAAAATGAATAATGTTTGATACGAAATGAAATGCGGTAAGGAGGACACACGACAAAATCCTTTAAGGAACTTTGTGAACTTAACCTTAAAGTAGATGTTGTTTTTTGTGGAGTGCCTTCCTTGCTTGATCAATTTAATAGGTTTGCCCTTTTGTATTTGGGTTTGGGGACATGGGTTTTGGCTTGAAAATTTTTTCATGTTTGCGTTCTGGGGTTTGCCAAAGTGTTTGTTGGATTTTAAATTTTTACCAAGTTATGGAAAAAAAATCTAAAATAAGCAGGAAAAACTACTAAATAGCATATTAAAGCATGAAAAACTAGTTAGAAAACCTCAAATAATATAACTGAAAAGTATATTATATATATATATATATATATAATATATAATATATCTATATATATATATAATATATATATAATATGGTGTGTGTGTTGTGTGTGTGTATGTTAGAAACACCTGGAAATGGGCACTTGGCCTAGTGTACTGGTTTTGATTCTAAATTATATGGGGGATTCAGTTCTGAACATCTTAATGGTTTAGTCTTAGGAATGTAATATTTTAGTTCTGTTAGTTCTCATTTCACAGACCTGATTTTGGCCATCTCTTTAATTTGTGGCAATCATTCTAAGTAGTACTGTATGTTACTTCATCCATATAAATCTAACATCGCATAGACCAATTGATTTCTCCAGTGAATTCATACTTTTTAAGATTTACTACAGTATTTGGAGCACTTAACCAGATTCAATTACATCACTGAGGAAGGTATGGGATTTCGGTAATCTCTTTCTCAGTAACTGTGCTTAAGTTACTGAGAACTCTCAACTAAATCGAAATATCGAACGCAACCTTGACTTTCTGATTAGAGAGGTGGTCAATAAAGTAAACTTTTACCTGCAGTGTTATTTCTTTTTCTTAATAAATGTAATTGAAATATGTAACAGATGTTTACATGTTACTTAGCTTCAAGTGATCTCAATAAAATATTTGTGTTTCGTAAGGCCAAAGAAACTTCAACTGCTTGCAACTGGTGCATCTGCAATACAAGCAGATAGTGTTTCCATGATTCATGCTCTGTTTACATTTCTTTTCAGTGAATGTACATGGAAGAAACACCTTTCCACCTTTTTCTTTCTCCAAATTACCAACGTAATCACATAACCTGGTGTAGACCAATATTTCTGAACTTACCCCTTCTCCTATAGTCCCTGTAAATCTCCTAACATACCACTTAAATTGTATGCTGTCAATAATTCACTTTCATATTGTGTGTTTTTATATTTATTAAAATTCACTGTATTCTATGGTTTATTTTGCAAAGCACTATTTATTGCATAATGTATATTTTTGATGCAGTTTACAGATGTAACATTATTTCACCCGCTAACCCGTTATGTCGGGAAATGCATAAATTGTTAGCAGGTGGTGGCTCCATTCATTTAATGGATCATGCACTAAAAAGAGGTGGGACAGTGCATTTTCAGAGTCGCTCTATTGAGCTAAGGTGCACTAACAAAGATCCATATCCATCCGCTCCCAGAAAAAGTAGGACTCACCAGCAGGAGAATTAAAACTAATTTATTAAACTACATAAAAAACAAAATGGACAAACAGTACAGAGGACTCTCCACGCGTTTCAACGCCCACTATGCGGCCTTTCTCAAGGAGTAGTGGATAGGGGAGGTCTAGAGTATTTAACATGCATCCGTCATGCAAGACAGCTGTTTCAAATAATTAATTAATTGATTTTGTCTTGCAGAAAAGAATAGAGAACAGAAGATAAGTGGAGAAAAAAAAGAGAAACAAGAAAAAAGAAAAAAATATGAAGAGAGAGAGAAAGATGAAAAAGAGTTGCAATACAGAAGAACAAACCATAAATACAAGCATAATATGTAAATAAAACAAAGTAAAATAAAATAAATGGTCATAATCTAATGTATCAAATAGTATATCTATGCAAAAAAGGAATGGCAAAGTGAAAATTGATAGCACAATTCTGATCAATATACCATAATCAGACATAAGCAATAAAGACTTACATACAGGTGAATGACCCAGTGTGATAAAATACCATCCATGTCTAAGATTCACAGTGATATGACAATACATATTATATAGCATTTGATTATGTCCCAATGTGGATAGCAACTTAAGTAACATCAATTACTGAAAAAGAGAAATTCTGTGACCAGCTAGATAATGAATCAAGGGGGAAGGGGGGAAAAGGAGGGGGGAAAAGGGGGGGGGGAAGAGGGAAGGGGGGAGGGAGGGGGGGGGTGGTGGTTGAAGAGGGCGGGGGGGGGTTGGGGGGGGAGGGGGAAGGGAAGGGGGAGGAGAGAAGAGAGAACACACCAAAGATCACAAATAGAACTTGCAGGGTTAACAAGTGTATAACCTGAGTTGTCAAAAAATACATCAATTAGGATTTTTAGATTTAGTAGAAGAGCAAAAACTGTTCGTTGTGTCACAATGACCAAATTAATCCTTACCCTGGCTATAATGTCAAAAGGCAAGGAAAGATATACATGGTAATGAATAGAATATAGTATTGCAATCATTGGCACGAAAATTATAAAAAGCTCTTTAGATTCCAATCAATGTTTAACCATTGGGTGCTAAAGTATTCAATGTGAATATCCAAAATTGCTCGCGCCTGTGGAGCAAATTGGCTCTATTCCCCCTCTAAAGTGTGGCTTCACACTTTCTAAAGCCACACATTTAAAATTAATCAAACTTCCCTTCTGACAAGAATCAAAATGCTTGACACTGGATGAAGTGGATCTTTCTTGGTAATCAATCTCATATGTCAAGTACAGTATGCGTTGTTTTAGAGGCCTTGTGGTAAGACCTACATATCGTTTATTACAACCACAAATGAGCAATAGATGACATGGTCCGTATTACATGTGATACAGGATAAAATATTGAATACCCTATTATCATCCGTGCCTGAGAAAGTTTGGGTTTTAATCAGATATCTACACATTTTGCAACGATGACAAGGGTAGCAACCATTGAAACTAGGAAAGAATTTAGTAGGCTTTTGAGTCAATCTAGGCACACTTGGAGATAAAAGGTTACCCATTGTAGTTGACCTTTGAAAAACTATTCTGGGCAATGGGCAATCATATCTTTAAAAAAGGATCTGTGGCCAGGATAGACCAGTGTTTTTTAATAATACTCTTAATGTCATAGGCCTGATTGCTAAACCTTGGGATAAAAAAGGGCAGTAGATTCTTGTTTTCTTTCTGGTTATCTCTTGAATTTAGAATGTATTCCCATTAGAGATAATGCCCGTGGTTGGATAAGATTTTCCCTAGGTTCTAATTGGCACTAGATATGCTTCTGAAGGGTATCAGGATCATAGCCCCCTGGCTTTAAATCTCTCAATCATCTCAAGTGATCTCATCTCAAAATCCTCAATGCTAGAACAGTTTCTACGATACGTAGTAGTTGGCACGAGGTATCCCTTAAAAAGATTTTTATCATGTGAACTGGAGGCGTTGTAAGTAATGTGTTTCGAGCATTGGTTTCCTGTTATATCAGTGTGGACTTTCATATTAAGATCAACAATATAAACTGAGATCAAGAAATGCAATGTGATGGTGGTGATAATTGGAAGTGAAATAAAAGTGTAAATGGATTGGTGTTAAGATAAAGAATGAATTCCATGCATTGTGAAACTGTGCCTTGCCAAACTAAAATGAGATCATCTTTGTAACGGTAATATGAAACAATAAGATTCTGAAGGGGTTCCCATCCCCAAACACGTGGCCTTGTTCCCACCAACCCATGAATAGGTTGGCATAAGAGGGGGCAAAGCATGTTCCCATTGCGGTGCCACGTGTTTGGAGATAGAAACTCCCCGCAAACATGAAATAGTTGTGCGTGTGTGAGTAAAAAAAGAATACTATCAGTAAAAATGTGATGTGTGCAGGTGAGAGTGTGAATAAGTCTCAGAAAGAATGTGCAGAATTTAAACCATGTGTATGTGAAATGCTAGTGTAAGTGCTGTCACATCTAATGTGACCCACAGGTAGTGAGGTGCCCACGTGAAGTCAGAGAAGATCGAAAGAACATGTGATGTATCCAAAAGATAAGAAGGTAGAGAAGAAACCAGGGGCTTGAAATAATGATCCACATATACTGATACATTTTCGCCCAGAGACCCAATGCTCGAAAAAATGGGTCTCCCTGGGGGGGATTTGAGGGATTTGTGGATTTTGGGTAAGTGATGGAATATTGGGACCACAGGATTTCACATTCTTCAAAAACTCTAATTCATTTGTTGACAAAACTTGTAACATTTTACCCAGATCCAAATGCTCATTGAGTTCATGTAAAAGGCAAAGGTAGGATCAGATTTAAACAACATATAGGAATCCTGATCATTCAGCTGGCGTAACCTCCTTAATGTAATAATCATGGTCCACAACCACCACTGCACCTCCCTTGTCTGATTTTTTTTAATTACAATGAGGTGTTGTTTTGGATGCTTTTAATTGCATACGCTGATCAAGGGTGAGGTTAGTTGTGATGAATTGTGAGCCATGCATCCCAGTTGAAATACCCTGACAGAGGCTAAATCCCTTTGTACTAAAGATTGAAAAAACATCAATGGCATGACCCCGTAGAAAGGTAGGACAAAACATAGAGTGTCATTAAGCCAATCTTTTCCCCAGAAAGGTATGTGGGGAATTGGGACTGTCTTCTTGTTTCCAAAAACAGTTCCGTTAAATCTTTGTAAATGACATAAATCTTTTAAAGGATAATTGCATGTTGACATCAAAAATGGGTACTGTTTCAGATAAGGAGGTGTCCAAATGGCTCGTGAACAAGGAAACACCTATGTCAGCATTGCTCTCTCTGTCTGAAGATCTCTTCAGAGAAAGTTTTTAATAAACTTATGTAAGTCCACAATAGTAGATAATAGATCGAAAGTTTTTACTTGGAGCAAAGGTTAGTCCCAAATAAGGACTTCAATCTCTGATTGTTTAGGGTAAATTTTGAGATGTTAATGACGTTTGATTCCTCTAAACTTCGGTACCTCATTTTCTTTGAAGGAGCTGACAATCAGTTTATGTCGGGATCTCCTTCTCCTTCTTCGTTTTTGACGGTTGTTTGTAGATATCATCTTTACTGGAACAGTTGGTTGTCGTTTTTCAATCTGCTGAGGAAGCTGCCGATTCATTCTTGAAAAGAGACACTGGGGCCCACACAGTTATTACTGACAAAATCGGATTCAAAACTTTTCCCTATTTGTTAGTTATTGTAGGTGATTTCCTAAGGATGACTCATAGGTTTTTGTGATGAATGTCATGTTCCTGTTTTTAGCCGGTTATATTTTCCCTTTACAGGGGCATGGGTTTCCAGGTGTTTCTAACATACACACACACACACACACAATATATATATGCACAGAAACATATATATATCTTTTCAGTTATATTATTTGAGGTTTTCTAATAGTTTTTCATGCTTTAATATGCTATTTAAGTATTTCCATGCTTATTTAGATTTTTTCCATAACTTGGTAAAAATTTAAAATCCAACAAACAGCTTTGGCAAAACCAGAACCAAAACATGAAAAAATTTTCAAGCCAAACCCATGTCCAAAACCCAAATACAAAAGGGCAAACCTAATTAAATTGATCAAAGCAAGGAAGGCATCCAACAAAAAAACAACATGTACTTTTAAAGGTTAAGTTCACAAAGTTCCTTAAGAGGTTTGTCAGTTTCCGCATTTCATTTCGTATCAAGACATTATTCATTTCCTCCCCAAATCAATGTAACAAATATATAGTATTGTTTTAAAGGACAATAAAAACAAAATACCGGCGCCTCCAAAGAAAATATATATAAAACCTGATGTAAAGTCCGATATAACTGAAGAGAAATCCTAGGAGGGATCTTCAATGAAGTCTCATGGAAGGACAAACAAACAAATAAGACAAAAACAAGAAAGAAAAAAGAAAAAGATCATAGTGCAACTAAAAACAACAATAAACAAATAAAAACTGAAAAGATTGGCAAGGAAATAATTACAAATTTAATGCAAGTGAATAAAAATATATAAATAAAACAACAAACACATGTATTGGGCTAGAGACACTAGTAAAGCTATGACATCCGATAGGGGAAAAATTAAAAGCCTACTTACAGCAAGGCTGAAGGACATACTGTTAGCCCATAGCACAACTGTCCAGTAGTTTGGAAAAATGCCTAGGCAGTAGATGGTAGTAGCACAGCCTCCATAGGTCCACAGTGCCGGGACGAGCACTGCTGCCACACACGCAGGTTTCCAGGTGTAAGGGGTGCCGCAGGGAAGAGCCGGGACCCCCCTCTGCCTGAGGGGTCACCGGAGCAGCTCACGCAGACCCAAGAGTCGCGCGGTAAACCGGTGATGTCACACCGCAGCGCGAAGGTAGGGGAAGCGCCCGGAAAGGAAGAAGGGAACTCGGAAAGCTTAGGCAATGTCGGAAAGGGACAGTGGGCTATCGGGGGAGGATGTAAAAAGTCTCAGCCAGATAGAAACCACCCTACGCGTTTCGTGACGTCAGGACTCTATGTTGGACAGTTCAGTTTTATTTTTCATCTTATCCATTCATAAACAAGGTGAGAACAGCATATGCGTTGTGTATACCTATGGATGTTAACAGTATATACAAATGTATTTATGTGTTACAATCAGTTATCATACACCAAAATGTCAATATAACTCAATATGTTTTAATATATGTCTAGACAATATGTATGTTTCCATATTAGCATGTTCACTCCCACAATGCAATTGATCCCAGCAGCCATTTCTAGTAGGTACAGATGCGCTGCTATATACTTCATCCAAACTCCATTGTCATCACACAGAACCTCCCCTTGGGGTGGACTTTCTTGTTTTGACAAGGGTATTTTAACACTACTCCGCTCCCCACTAGCTTCCCTCTCTATCACCCCGATGGAAGTGACGCAGACGTCACGAAACGCGTAGGAGGAGGAGCTTAGTGTTTGGCCGGTCCAGCCACCATAGTCCACTGATGCTGTGGAGCGCCCTGCAACCGTCCTGCCGTCCTGCGACGTCATCGGTTGGGAGTTGCAGAGTTGCAGAGAACGCCTGAAGAGGGCTCCCAAGTGTGCATCAGGTTGTAGACAAGTCGCGGACGGCAGTTCGTGAGTCTTATTGTCATCCCCCTTATATTGTAGTGAGGGTGAATTGTGTTTTTAAAGTTTTTTATTAAAGTGTGTACGTATTACACCCATTGTGTTCATCTCTCTGTTCCTTCCTGCATGGACATGCCTTGCTTGCGTCCCCTGTGAGTGCTGGTTTGCTGCATGGAATAGGAAATCACTCTCTGCCCGGTCACGTGGGATCCGTGAACTACTGAGGGCGGAGTAAAGACACAGTTTACAGCTTCTCTCCCTTGAATATACAATTAACATCTTGTAAGTATGGAGGGTTTCTTCTGTCCGTTTGTGCTGAGTGGGGTCAAGAGTAGTCGCATACTAGCGCATGGTGTGTATCTCTTCTGTTTTCCCCAGAATCACTCGGACATCGCTAAAGGGATTTAACCACACCCTGGGACTCTGTTGTATAATCCTATACCATCCATCAGAACCTCACTGGTTTGATCGTCAATCCTGCTCGTCAGGGAGGCATGATGGTAATAACAACGTGCTGGCATATATCAACTATTATGCTTGTTTTCTCTGTGGGTTTTTCATGTTATGTTATAATTTTTATACATATGTTATTCATGTCCAATTATCTGATATATCTGTTTCCTGTTAAGATTGATTAGTTTTATGTTTAAACTACTTGATTGCCATTGTTCTTATGTTGTTTTAATTAGTCGTATGTATATTTTACCGTGCGCCTTGGTGTATTACCCATCATGCCCCTGACCCATTAAATGTGTCTGCGTCAACGAAAGCGGCGAGGTGTTTCTATCCTTGCGCTGAGACTTTTATATTACATCCCCCCCGTCTCGTATAGCCCAGGCTGTCCTCTTTCAGACTTTGTCCTGAGCTTTATCCGAGTTCCCTTTCTTCCTTTCCGGGCGAACAAAGATCATTCCTCCCTGCACTTCGCTACGTGCGGTGTATGCATCACCGAGTCTATCGTGTCCACTCTGTGGTCTGCGTGACTGCTCCGGTGACCCTCCGGCACGTGGGCCGCGCTCTTCATCCATGGCGGCAAACCCCGTTACTACCTGGTAACCCCTGCGATGTTGGCAGCAGTGGCCGTCCGAGCACCGATGGACCTTTGGAGGCTAGTGACTCACAATAATATTACTGCCTGGCATTTGGTCCCTAAAACATGAACTACTGGAAAGTTGTTCTATGGGCTTATATCCTTCAGCCTTTGCTGGTAAGTAGGTGTTTTAATTTGTCCCCCTACACGGATGTCATAGCTTTACTAGTGTCTCTTCTAGCCCACATACATGTGTTTTGTTTTTGTTATTTATATTTTATTCACTTGCATTAAATTTGTAATTATTTTCTCTTGCCAATCTTTTTCAGTGTTTTTTTGTTTAAGTTGTTTAGTTGGCACTATGATATTTTTCCTTTTTTCATTCCTGTTTTTTGTTCTTATTTGTTTGTTTGTGTCCTCCATGAGACTTCATTGAAGATCCCTCCAGGATTTCCCTTCAGTTGTATCGGACTTTACATTGGTCAGGTTTTATATATATTTTTCTTTGAGGCGCCGGTACTTTGTTTTCATTTTCTGTATTGGTTTGTGTGTTAACCTTTTTGCCTGGGCAGTTCCACGTTTATTTTAAAGTGATTACATTTATGTTTGTCACATTTGTGTCCTATTTTTTATATTTACTAGCATACGACTGTTTTCACTGCTCTTCCCTTTTCATTAGTTTTAAGGAATCTTCGAATCTAACTGCCAAGTTTAGCTCACTGCTGGCAAACGTTCATCCTCCCGTGTGCAAGGAACCCAGCAAACGTGGAAATCATCAATTGGAGCTACTGTATTTATTAAAGTTTTCTGGATGCACAACTGGTACAAAAATTATATAAAGTTAAGAAAGGAAAAAGAAACCCTACTTGAGTTTGCTTTCATACCTGACATCTACAGTTGTAGCACTCTACTAGAATAAGGTCTGCGCCGCTGCCTGCGCTGCAACACTCAGTGAAGGCTGGCAGCGCGTGCGCCAAGTCCCCTGGTACATATCAGCAAATGGGTACAGATGGGGGGTGATAGAAATGGCCTGGACCGTCAGGGGAGGGACGGGAGCGTGTCCCGTGACTCACGCCGGCAGTCTTCCCTCATGGCTAAACCCGCCGGGGCGTGGCCTGCGCTCTGTCACCCGGTGCCAGACTCAAGTTTCAGTATCCCTGAAAAACGTCGGTGCTCTGGGTGGCCCCGCCTTCACATTGCAGGCCTGGCACCATGCCGGGGATGGCTATTGGTCCCTGAGCGTCCACCACAGCGGGTCGCTGCAGTAGCCCAGCAGGAACCTGGCCCTTAGACAACAGACATATAGCTCCCTCTCTCCCCCGTTGTGAGTGTAAGTGTAATTCTGTAGTTTATTTCATTTGTTTATAAAATTAATTATTAACATAGCAATCACCCCACCCCCCAGTACACAAGAAGATCTGGGACTTTCATTTGGATCACGGTATCTTGGATATTTATAGCGCTGGGACTTATATTTTGTATTTGCCATGCTGCTGATAGTACATTTATTTCAGCTTTTGCTCTTGATAGGGTGTCACTGGGTATTAGAGGTGGGGACTTGGAAAAAGCCCTTCTTAAAAAAGAATGTCGTTGGATTGTTCTACTTAATACTATGCAACCCGGGGGAATGAATGACTCTCTGGGCTTTGCCATGTTTTTATAACCTTACTTAGTTATTTGTACCATATAGCTTAGTGTAACTGTGAGACTTAGCAACTTATACATTTGTTGCTATTACAAGTACATCCCACGGTATTCTCCCTGCCCCTGCCTTTATACTATACTTTCCTTCTTTCGGTTTTACTATTTATTCTCTTAACAATTGGCTATTCTTTAGATGCTCAATATGTTATTCTGTTTTTATCTGCTACTTTTTTATACATGCCTTATATTTTGTTAGGCAGTACCCTCTATGTGTAGTCTAACATCTTTGTGCCTTTATCTTTGAATTTCATGATACAGATCAGAATTTAATGAATCCTTCCTCTGTCTGTTTTCAATGTTTGGATGACTTCACTAAGACTCCTGCACTCAGACGCTTCAGTCTGCAGCATATGTCCATGTGCAGCTGAGTTGCTATGTGATCAGCTGGGATTGCAGTATCCAAGGATGCCACAGCTCTGAATGCCTTACCTTACAGCACCTGTGCAGACGCCGCCGCCCCCCAGTGACGTCATCGTTACTGATCACCAACAGGAAAGGGTGTCGCTGATACTTATTGAACACAGTATATAGCTCAGCAAGCCTCCACTACTCTTTTACCACTCCGGGAAGAAGGCCCCCTTGGCTGAAACGGGTTGAGTGTCCACTCTAGGCAGCTATTCATTATTTTGTTGGCGTGACTCTTGGTGCTTATCCTGTAGACTGTATGACTTATTTCCACACATCCTGGAGTTTAATTCCGTGGGACTGACTCCATCATCACTACATGGCAGCTGAGTATCATTTTCTCTGCTATCTGGAGTCATTATCTCCTATGGAACCCTTACTCTAGTTTGTTTCATATGTGCAAACAGCACTGGCTTTTTGTGATTCTACAGCCACGTGTCTTACTTGCTTTTGTGCAGCCACCACAGGCATTGTATGCATCTTTTTTTGATTTTGATATTTTGTATTGCTGTTCAGGGTTTGAGTCTTTGTTTCATTTTGTCTCCCCTGTGCCTCCCCCTTGGTCTAAGTTATTATTTTTCTTATGTACATCATTTTTGTATATAGGTTTATTTATGCCATACCTTTCTTTATACCCTTAGCTTAGTTATCTACCTTTTTAGCTTGGGTCTTTACCAGGTTTTTTTTTTTAAATATTCAGCTTTCTTTGTGTCTTTATATAGTTATCAGGCTCATTGTGCAGACACATTTTTTTGCTTTTGATTTATTTTTCAGCATTATTGATTTTTGTAAATTTTAGTTAGTCACAGTCTTTTTGTATTTTTTGCTGCCCTTAGTGTGTATATGTTTTTAAATATTAGTGTCTGTTTTGCTCGCTAATAAAATCTATTCATTTTCTATTCTGACTTTAGTTTCCTGGTCTTTTGGTATAATGTTATCAGTCATTTTGTGGTATATTTAGAGTGCTGCTTTCGGGGATTGTCTTAGTCTTTTGTGTGTTCAATATATATATATATATATATATATATATATATTTGTGTATACACTGTATATTCATTAAAATAAATATAGTTATTTCTGTAAACACATGACTACAGGTGAAAAGCTATAACCATGACCATGCTGTATCTGCCAGTTCTAGTTAAAAAAAATAGCCAGTGCAGTAAATCATAGTACTTTGTTTGATTTCTCAATAATAACATAATGAAATCCAGGTAGATAATAAGAATACAGGACAAGAAGTAAAACATTTACTACAAAATGTCTCTATATATACACTTTTGTATCTCAATCCATTCATTTGTAATATAGAATCTGAGCAATGCTAGTTATGTGCAGCTGTGAAGGGAGTTCCACAGTTGGTCGAATTCTAAGTATAGAAGAAGACTTTATAAAACATTATTTGACAGTGAAGGGGAAGAAGAAAGAGCAACTGTTTAAAAGTAAAAAAATGTTGGCCAAAGACACATTTATGGTTTCATTTAACTAAGTTAAAATTGCTCTGGGTAAAAAAAAATGGTTTCTTTTACTGCAATTTTATTGCCCAAGTCATCAAGATTGAGGTACAGTTTTACTGGGTGCAGTCATTTGAGTAGAGTCTAAATGCAGTAATTATCTAAACTAATAGTTAAAAGTTCATTTCTGCAAGTCAGATTTCTATGCCAGAGAGCTGCATACCAGAACGGCACCACCATCAAGCTCCTTCCCTGCGTGTGCTCGCACTTGTGATTTTATAACACCACCGCAGACCTCAGCGCTTTAGGCAATGGCTCCGCTGTCTGCGCTGCACGTGCGCCTGCAAGGCTGGCGTCGCGTGCATCTCTGATCCCTGGTCGGCAGTGAGCTTCAGGGGGAAAGATGGGGGGACATGATGGAGGTGTGGTGGGGGGCACGGCCATGATGTCACCCGACAGGTTCGCTCTCATTGGCTGAACTGCTGAACTGCTGGGGGCCATGGCCACTGTGCTCGTCACCAGTATTGAGCTCAATTTTCCTGTCTTCAGGAAAAACTGGCTATGCAGCGAGGGGGCCACCCCTTGTAGTGGGCCCGGCCCCATTGAGGGGAGGCTCTTGTCCCCGCAGTGCCTACCATAGTTGGCACTGCAGCGGGGACCTGGTCTTAGGGATATGCCTCAGTCTGTGCTGATTGGTTGGCATTTGGATTGGATAGCTCGTTTGTTAGTACCACCTAACATAGCCCTGATTGGAGAGTTAGATAACTCCAAATACTATTTACAGTAAATACACCACAGGGCTTTGTTTGACCACACTCCCTGAAGAAGCATGTTGAGGTCATCACGCAACGACGCAGGATCGTGACGACGATACCAGGAAGTTGCTGTTCCCAACTCCACGAGGACTCCATCATATACTCCTAAGATAAGCTTGCTTTTTCCATCCTATGCAGCTAAGGCTGTGTATTGTTTAGCCATGTCATCTGTGCTACTGAGCTGCTTTTGACTTGTCCATATCGGCCTTTCTCTTTCTTTTGGAGTGACAGACAGTGGGAGGTTTGTTAGTGTGTCTGTATGGGGTATTTTCTCCCGTGTTGACGGGTGCTTTTGAGAAGAGGAATTATTGATCTTGTGATCCTTCCGCTTTCTCTATTTTTATTGTCATATGTTTTTGTGTCATTATTAAATTATTTTGCATTATCACTAATTTTGCTTTTTTCGTTTGTATTCCCTCCCGCTCCCTTTTTTATGTTTTTTTGTTTCTAAGTGACCCCGTTGATCGCGGGAGAATAGGAGCAGCGGAGGCCCCTTACAACACCTTTGGGGAGAGTTTTTGGGGGTAGCGTGCACTGAACCTTCTATTTAAACATCCTATGCACATCATGCCGACCCCACATCAATAGAATAAGTGAAGGAGAATTGGAGCAGTACTGGAACAGTTGAAAAAACTACTAGAAAGTGGGTCCCAAAATGAAAACATTTTAATGGATCAGTGCATAGGTTACAAAAATGAGCCCTAAGGCGCCCACCAACGCGTTTCGAGCTACACGCTCTTTCTCAAGGTGCATCTTATCATCTTGGTATTTCCAAAGTTTTGCTTAATATTGTGAGTGGATGAACATTTGCCAAAATCAAGAAAGAACATTGAGAGGGTATTAGTCCTTAGCCTTGTTTAGAGTAGCAGTAATAGCATACACGTCTAATACAATTACTTTATTACGATGAATTGAATCATAGTGTCCCTTCTGAAGAATTAGGGCAGAGCTTTGTAAAGACATAATGTAGCACATTTAAAATCAATAAAATCTATTTTTATGTGATTCATTTTCTGCTATTTGCATCGGCATTGCTCCACTTTTTCATAAAGAGACCTTTATTCATGTATCAAGATAAGAGTGTTATGGGGGTGTGCCCAGGAGGCTGAGCGAGCCAGCCGCAGATTGTTTAGCTCCTCAAGCAACCTTCTGCAAAGCCGATACAAAACCCCTAAAAGCCGGGGAAATTTTCAAAATAAAATCACTTACAGTCCCAGGACACAGAGGGAGAGGTCTTGGAGCGTCTCTGGCCGCGGTTGACCGAGAGAATGGGCGAAGTGCACTCGTCTGTGGGTCCCCCCCTTCACCTCCTAGGAAATACAAGATGGCCACAGGGACCACCGGCGAGGATAACTACCGATCCATGAACCCCTCAAGTTGGACGGAGGTAAGGGGGAACCCACATTGCAAGGCAGTGCAGAGGCACACCATAAAGATCACCTCAAATCATGCTGAATAAGCAGAGAATGTTCGCGCAGATCACCAACTCACTGCGGAACAATAAAATCCGCTATCGCTGGGATTTCCCGTGCAAACTACTGTTCACTTATCAAGAAACGATGTACATTCTACTTTCACCAGAAGAAGGTGAGGAGAAACTACGATCATTGGCACTACCCGAGCCAGAGGATCCGGAGGCCTCTCAAAGGCCTCGTCATTCACCTAAGGCACAACGCCAGGCTTGGGTGAAAACTCCAACCTCTAGGTGAGCAAAGATCCAACCCACTTGAAAAACTAGAGCTGGATACTTACCTAACACCCATTTAAGATGGCAGGCAAGCCAAAACGTGGTCTGGACATAAGGTACAAGTGGATACGTGGTTCACTCCAGCAATCTATCTAAAAACTAAACAACGGTCGCGATATCTGGAGCACATCGACCAATTTGATCTAGCCGCAACAACCAAGACAACCTGCACATCAAGAAGCTACCGAGTTTAGCTTCTAAGTCTGTGAAGCATGCAAGGTCCAAGACTCAGGTTATTTCTTTGTTCACTATGGAACTGTTCTCCCAAGTTACCCACAAGTTTGAGACATTTAAAGTTTGACAGTCGGTTTGAACTAATCTGAACACTTAGAGGGGTTGATATACAATGGTCTATTTTGGAACTGTTTTCTAGATAGAAGTGTATATTGACTTTAGGTTTTAGACCGATATGTTGTCTATACTAGAATTGGTCTCCCAAAGTTCAGCTACTAAATCTTTATTAGAGACTAAAATATTAAAGGTTACGTTTTAGGTAATTTTTTCCATGTTTTTTGTCCCTCCTCCCCTATAGACTAAATATAAGTGCAGAATCTGCCAAACTATGGCTGCCAGCCAGACCTACTTAATGCTTTTAAAATTGAGAAAGGATATGTTGATGTAAACAGTTATAACGTTCAATGCCCCCCATTCTTGTTTTATTCCCCTGATGTGTAAGTTCACACACACAACCCACCCCGTACTCTTTGGGTTGATTTTGTTTTTCCTTCTCGAAGGCTTAGCTTCTAATCAAAGGAGCACTGCGGCGTTGAGCCGCTGGGCCACTGCCGCCCCCTCATGTTCATTTAACCTGTGAGTGCGAGAGACTCGCACCACGGGTCCCACTATGGCTTGTCCCCCCAAACAATGTTTGGAAGCCAGGGTCCTTGGTTTACCCCTCCCTACCTTCTCTACCCCTCCCCTCCACCAAGTTTTACAAGCATTTGTCACTATTATGTAATAATATGATATCTCTAGATGTATATGTTCCCACACCAGACTGTTTCCGAACTCTTCAACTATATGTAAGCTATCACTTTGCTCATTTGTATTATATAACTCTGAACCACCACCATGCCGATTAACAAAATATCCCAAAATACCAAGTGCTTAAACACCCCCGAAAGAGACGTATTGCTCTCTTGGAAGCCAAAAGACTGACAGGAGATATAATTTTGTTACAAAAAACCCATCTGAAAAAAGAGGATCAATCACTGCTGTTTAGCAGTGATTACCCTCTAATCTACCACACATCAGCTCCCACGAAAAAGAATGGCTTAGCTACAGTTCTCCATAAAAATTTAAATTTCAATGTGGACAAAATTTTAAAGTGATCTCGCTGGGAGAATTGCAATTATTAAAGGGTCACTGGACTCTACTGATATAACAATAGTCAATACTTATGCCCCTAACTAAAATCAAGAATCTTTTTTCCAGGAACTAACAAATTTAATACACTCGGTCCAGAAGGGCCTTTTAATTTTAGCAGGAGATTTAAATGCAATTATGGATCTAAATTTAGATAAATCCCCCAGTCTCCCACAACCACAAAAAATAGTTCCCTCTATTCGGGGACTTGTATCTATGACCAAGGAACTGTTGTTGGTAGATTCCTGGAGATTAGTAAATAACAAGGTAAAGGTTTTCTCCTTTTTTTCCCACCCCATAATAGTTATTCTCGAATTGACTATATCCTAATAGACCAACAAATTAGTGATAATATTTCCTCACCAGTAATTGCCCCCTCTGCTTGGTATGACCAATCTACACTTATAACCAGATTGGTAGGCCTCACCACTAAAAATAAAACAAGGTCGTGGTCCTTAAATGAATCCCTACTATTGAACCCACAAAATCTCCAATTAATAGAAGATGAACTGGCCCAATATTTTGAAATAAGCAATACCCCAGAGGTTTCCTCTTTTACCCTAAGGGAGGCCCACAAATCAGTGATAAGAGGCAAATTGATTACCCTGGCCTCTTGGAAAAAAAAAGAAAAAACAAATTGAAATACTAACACAAAAATTATCAGAACTAGAATTTATTCACAAGTCAAAACACTCCCGGAAAAATTACAGGCAGATAATCTCAGTGAGGGGCAAACTAAATATTTTGTTGGTGTCAAACGCAGAAAGAGCTATAAGATGGCCTTCCCCCTCCTAGAGATATGCTTCGTGCTACCATAGTGGTAATCCCAAAAGAGGGGAAAGATCCTCTGTTGTGCTCTAGCTACAGACCTATTTCACTGTTAAATACAGATCTAAAACTATATGCAAAAATCTTAGCCAACAGATGAAACAGTATTCTCCCTAAATTTGTTCATCCGGACCAGGTGGAGTTTGTCCTGGGCAGACAAGCCCTTGATAACACAAGGAGGACGGTGAATCTAATACATGTAGCAAAATACACAAAGTGCCCATCTCTATTACTCTCTCTGGACGCAGAAAAAGCGTTCGATCGATTAGACTGGCAGTTTATGTCAGCTACGCTCTCGCAGATTGGATTCACATCCAAAATTTTAAACAGCATAAACACACTATACTCCACACCAATGGCCATTGTGAGAACGAACAACTCTTTGTCTGATCCCTTTTCCATATTAAATGGAACTAGACAAGGATGTCCGCTGTCACTTTGTTGTTTCCTTGGCCATAGAACCATTAGCATGCCGGATAAGGATGAATCCCAATATTGCGGTTATTTCTGTTGGCCAGGAAGAATTCAAAATAGCTCTTTTTGTGTATGATATACTATTGACGCTCTCAAAACCTCTCACCTCCCTCCCTAACCTTTTTCACATTCAATCAGAATTTGGTTCCCTTTCAGGCTATAAAATTAATCATTCCAAATCTATGGCCCTCAGTCTAAACCTCCCCAAAGATATAGTAAAATTGCTACAGCTAAATTTCGATTTTAAATGGAATCAGAACCACATTAAATATCTAGGGGTTCAATTAACAAAAGATTATTCAACCTTATACAGCACAAATTTTAAACCCTTCTTTGACCAAAAAGCCAAGGATTTAACCACTTGGAATCCGTATATAATATCCTGGTTTGGGAGGATAGCCACTATTAAAATGAATATTTTACCTAGACTCCTCTATCTCTTCCAAAATCTCCCAGTTAAAATCTGTCAGAAAGATCTAAATAATATTCAGAAGAAAATGTTGAAGTTTGTCTGTCAAAATAGGCGACCCAGAGTTTGCAAAGATATTCTTTATAAATCCAAATCAAAAGGAGGCTTAGCTCTTCCGAACTTACAAAACTATTATAGAGCTGCACAACTAGGACAATTTATTAGCTGGCATTCAAACCCAACCGAAAAAAGGTGGGTCGAAATAGAGGATTTGATTTGTTCCCCATGTAAAATAAAGTATCTTCTCTGGCTAAATAAAAAGTCTAGACCAACCGAGATTTACAAGAACCCGGTGATATCCTTTGCCTGTAATCTCTGGGATTCCCTTAAATCCAGGTTCCAACTAACCGGTACCCCTTCCCTCATGCAACCCCTATTCTCGGACCCCTCCCTTCCTTTTTACACAGGAAACCCGCATTCCAATACCTGGGTTCAAAAAGGACTCACAAGAGTTAAGGATATTCTCACTCAAGGGAAAGTCCCCCTATTCGCTTCGCTACAAAAAAACCATGATATCCCCTCTTCTGAATTCTTCAGATTTCTCCAGGTTAGGCATTATATTCAATCAGTCTACAAACCAAATCAACCCCATGCTTTAACTTCGTATGAGGACTGGTGTCTACACCAGCCCAACACAAAGGGCATTATCTCCAGAATATATCAGAGTTTATCCTCTATCAAGAGCAACCAAACCCCGATAACTATATGGTATCCTGGGAAAAGGATCTTAACGTCTGTATAGATCTCGATATCTGGAAAGATATCTGGGAAGCCGCCTCCAAAAACTCATTGTGCGTCGTGATTAAGGAGAACATTTATAAGTTAATATTCAGATGGTACACTCTTTTCTCCCAGGTGTTTCTCCTCTGTGTTGGCGCAGTTGTGGTGAAGGGGGGAATGTATTACATATATTTTGGTCATGTCCCAAAATTCAACAAACATGGTCGGAAGTGTTCGCCCTAATACAATAGATTTTAGAAATCACTGTTCCACACGACCCAGTATATATATTATTAGGAAGCCCAATGGCTAATCACTAAAAAAAAAGCTAAAGTGATATCCCAAATTTTAAACGCTACAAGGTGTACAATTGCCAAAATTTGGAAACAACCTGCACCCCCATCCTTAAACCAAATAAATGACAACATTTGGCATATAGTCTATATGGAAAGTCTCTCAGCCTATTTGAACGGCTCTACCTCGCAATTCTCTGAGATTTGGGCTCCTTGAATCCGCCATGCAGGTATATCCCCATATATAGATTAGAATACTTGGAACAGAGTGATACATGTGGTATTTAAATTGTTGTTTACAGTGCTATATTGTTACAAATGCTACCCCTTCCCCCTTGAGTGAACTTCTGATCCTTTTCAACGTAGAAGTAAACCAGTTTGTGACACATTTTATCCCACAATGCTGTATTCTGTTCTTTTCTCATGAGTGCACATCTTACCCTTCCATATATGTATTAAAAATGTCTTACTGTTTTACACTATGGAGCGTGCATGTTTGTTTTATATATTCAGTGGTTTGCAGATGTGTTCACCTTCCCCCTTCCCCCTTCCCTGATCTCCCTCTCCTTTATTGTTTCATAACCAGTTTATTTGTATTATTGTATCCCCCCTTCTTGTGTTGTCTGTTTTGTTTACCTTATTTTGTATGTATAAAAAAATGCTCAATACAGCTCTGCTCAACTCCGTCAGTTCAATTACATCACTAACATGTCCAAAGCGTTTTGTCACACCAATCAGCAACTTCTTCAGGGGTACTCAAGTGAAGTGTGTAAGGCAACAGCTTTAAATACTCTATGGTAACTCAGCAGCATGGCAAAAAAGCAGTAATAGTTTGCCAAGTTTTGGATAGAACATACTGTATATACAATGTAAGAAGTAATGCCAAATGACAAGACAATTCTTAACAATAGCTAAAATAGCTAACGTTCAAATACATAGAACAGAAATGCACAAATATCCAAAAAGAATAACTTGATATGCAGTTAAAATAATAATACAAAGACTGATAACCTGTATACATGGATACATCATATCAATACAAATACAAATAGTGCAGATCACCAGTCATAAGGGCCTATTCACTCGACTAAACTTTGACAAGTTCATTGCAACATCGATCAGGTTGGCATTATCCTACCGAACACTATGCAATTTGAGTAGCACGGTATTCACTAAGAAAAATCTTTTTTTTTAACGTTTGGTAAAATAAATGTAATACCGCACCAGTTTGTATTTGTTTAACGAGCGAAATTAACTTAACGTTCAATTTCACTCCAGAAGAGTTACACAGAGAGAAGCTGAAACTCCCTGCACAGCTCTTACATGTGATCACACAGTTATTTAATTTTTTATTAACATACTTGTATGTATTGAAGCAGATGGTCTCTGGAGCTAAACCGCATTACTTTCAGGTCTGGGAACCCCTGCTTCTCAGGGTACATGCCTCAGTATCGGGTGCCGGTATTGCTGGCAAGTTTAAATGTCCTGTGTCATGGCCCACGGGGCATAGCCAACCAATAGCCACCCTAAAACCAACCGCCTCTACCCCCAACATCCCCTTGTCCCCCAACGCATAGCGTAACGGGAAAAATCCCTATTATCCATATCTGGATAATAACCCATTAAAAATAAACCAATAGCTAAACAATATATATTAAATAAAAGTAGTACTTACTCCTGATTCATCTTCATCCTCCTCTTCCTCGTTCATGGCACCAACATTTAACTAAAATCATTAGCTACTGGACAGTAACCCCATAATCACCTTAGCGGGAAATAGCCTCTATGATAATTACGGGGTTAACCCCTACCGCTACACTCCAGGGAGGCCTAACCACCTCCCTGGAGCAACTACCCCCATCCCTCACCCCCTATACATCCATCAGCAAACACAAATGGCAAAAATTCCTAGTAGCTAAATATGACTATTAGTGATTTTCCCATTTGTGATTGTGAAAAAAATACACTATTAAAAATAAACATATTACAAGACATTACAAAATAAACACTAGAAATAAACTGATTGATTGTCACCGTGGTTACCTATGCTCTCAATGAGGCACAGCTATATTGGCATCCAATGGACAACTTAAAAAATTAAATTACAAAAAGAAACACATTACAAAAAATAAAAACAAAGAGTAGTCCGAAAAAGACATTGATTGTCAATGTGGTTATCTATGCCTTCAACGGGGCACAGATAACCACATTACCAATGAATGGACAGCCTTTAAAAAAAATACACAATTAATTAAAATACAATCAAAGTGTTTCTTACCCTTGGCTTTTATCCTCCTCTTCATACTGTGGCACCAACAACTCTTGACCCATGAAGCAATGATATTAAGCTTGAAGGACAGCATGGTGTGCATAATCTTCAGCTACTTAAAGAGGTTACCGGTGAGTAAATCTTCTTATCTTTCTTTTCTGCTTTCTTCTCTTGAACAGGTCCAGGAGATGTTTCTTCTTGTCAAATGAGATGTAACAGGCCTTATATAAGGTCTGTGACATCACATTTGACTGACACATGGTACAGTCCCCAATCAGATTGGTAGATGTACCTTGTGTTTAGGCATCGGTTTTGGCAGAGAATGTCTTCTCTACCAAACTTGATTGAATCACATGGTACTTCCATCAATCCGAATGGTAGATGTACCATGTGATACCTTCCCTTATTGGAATTATGTGACATTGCTTTAATTGGAGGGAAGCATGTGGTACATGATTGGATTGGTTGTCTCCCTTTAAGGTGACTCCTTTCTAAGCAACAGAAGATCGTGTACTTCTTCGCATCATGCTGTTCTTCAAGCTCAGAATAATTGCATCGTGATCAAGAGTTTTTGGTGCTGCAGTTGGAAGAGGATGATGCAAACCTTCATCTCGGCAAGGGTAAGAAACAAATTGATTGTATTCTATTTAATTGTATGTTTTTTTAGGACGTCCATTGATTGGCAATGTGGTTATCTGTGCCCCCGTTGAGGGCATAGATAACCAGAGTGACAATCAATGCATATTTTGGCTACTGTATAGTTTAATTGAATTGTTACGTGTATTTAATTTAATTGTGTATTATTATTTTTTTTACATTGCAAATGGGCAAAAGCGCTTTTAGCCATATTTGGCTACTAGGGATTTTTCCCATGTGTGTGTGTGGTTTTGTGTGTGTGTGGTGATGGGGAAAAAGGGGTTGGGTGATAGGGATAGTGGCACTGGGGAGTGTGGTAGTTGCACCAGGGAGGGTACTTAACCCTGTAATTACCATAGAAGTTACTACCCGCTAAGGTAATTAAGGGATTTCTGGCCAGTAGCTAGTAGTGGGACGCCTGCTCGGTGCTCAGCCACTTGCCGAGCAAGCAAAATTGATTTTGCTGCTCACAAGCGCGTCACGTGAGTGGTTCGTCCAATGTGCGCGAACCAGCTACGTGACGTTGTGGCCGTGCCCCCAGACGCACGCGCACCTAGCCAGCCAGGAATCGCCCGGCGGAGCAGGACGCAGCGCTGGAGTGCCAGCGCACCTGTTTCCACCCTGGACGAGGCCTAACAGACAGAAAAAGTCCTGACGCGTTTTCTTCCTTCCGGAGCTTGATCAAAGTGTGACTTGTGTAATGCAAAGGCTTCCTTAATATCGTGATCTCAAAGTGGACACTGGGCATATTCTCCGCCCCTGGTCAGGTCTGTGAGAACCCAATGAGGTGTGTAATGGTGGGAACCTGCTAAAGATGTTACCGAGTACCATTAAAGAGATACACCATATAAAAATTATGCAGTTTAACTTTATTGTCAATCCAACTAATGTATAAAACAATGTTGCATAGAATAAGTAACTTGAAACATCATAAACATAACACTAGAATATTATTGTTTAGAAAAGTATTATGGACATATAAAGAAACAAGCATGATACATTTTGTTTAAAAACAATTATATAAACAAAAACACATATGATGTAAAAACATCTCAACAGAACCAAAAGAAACACACAAATACCAAAGAGTTCACATAAGTTGAAATCATAATGAAAATGTACTTAAAAATAAGGAATAATACCAACAAAATTGAATAATAAATGTGAGGGAGCGGAAAAAGGTATAACCTCCTTGGTGTTTCAATGTTATAAATAGCCCCTTGTATTTATCATTAGATACCTCATACCCCTCTTCATACATTGACTAACTTTGAATCTGTAGAACCCAGCATATATATGAAAAAATAGACAATACCATAAAGTCAATATCCCATATTCGTCCTGATAATAATCCGTCAAGACTGCCAAATCATGGCCAGATCGTTATCTTAATATATAGAAAACAAGATCTATATAATTCTGGTTAACAAACCATATTATAATTGAGATTGATTTATGCAAAATATCTCTTGATATATCAAAATATAGCTATACTCAGATATTGGTAATATATTATAAGATATAATATATACAATCTAACTTCTAGAAAAGGATCATTAAGTAATAGAACAAGTATATTATTGAGGTCACCGACATGACTATAAATGTAACAATCATAATAAAATATATAGGAACAATAGGACTAGCAAAAGTATGACTCGAACACGACAAATATCAACTTCATATATAACATATTAAAATTAATTTGAGCATAAAATTTGGATCTAACAATGTGTATGTCCCTCACTGAATCATGTCTGTACTAATTCCCAGTCCAAGTTGATACCTTCTGGATGTAATAACTATATTAGTTAACAATTTGTTAAATAAAAGCTTTGCACTTAGAATTGTTTGCTTAAACCTTTTACATTGCAAATTAATTAAATCCACCATGTATAACTTAAAGCAGAGGGCAAACCAATTATTACCTAAATAGACTCTTTAAAGTATTTTCTTAATTTTAGGTGATAAATTGCTTAGCTATAACAAAGGGTCATTGCTCGGCCTGTATGTAAAAGAAGATATTAGAGAATATAAATGATCATTTCTCCTAAATGTGAAACAGATGGTGAGAGTTAAAGACATATGCATTAGAAGATAGTATTACAAGTAATATTTGCCATTATAAATTCTGTGTCATACTGTAGATTCTATCTAACTTTATTGCTTTATTTGCTATGTCAATGATAAAAACTAAATACATAAATTATTTTCATATGTTAGAATCAAATGTAAAAGGAGTTTAAGGAATGCGAAAAATAAACTTAATTTGAACATTAGCTGCAGTCCTATATGTTTTTGTTTTTATTACTTTATCTTAAGAAGCAAATTCTCTACTATTAGTGAAGATGTAGAAGAGAAGGCAAGAGACAAAACAAAAAGGGCCTTGTGTGAAAATAACATAGGCAGACAGCATATGTATGCCTAGATTTTAACTCTATAATAAATTGTGCCACAAAATGAAGTTACTGTAAGTTGATCATTAATGGCAGAAGGATAAATGTAGGTTTTGTTATGTGTGAAAAGTGATTTACAGAATGAGATGACAGGATTAAAATTGAATGCGGTGTGGGTAATAATATGACAGTAATGGAAATCTAAGAATGATAAAAATGAGAAGAAAAGCACAACGTCAAGATGTACAGTTCACCAACTAAAAAATGAATTGGGAACATTTTAAATACAGAGAAATACCAATACAATAAAGACAGAATTTCTGTGCATGCGTGTCACTATGAAACCTGGTGTGAACCACATATGCATGTCATTGCATTTCTATGCATGCGTGTCTCTATGGAACCAGGTTGAAAATAAAACTAGTATATAGTAGAAGAAAACAGAAGAAAAGGACCCCACTAGTGAGAGCACTCGACTCAAAGATAAATGATATGATGGTTAACTAATTAAAACTGATTTATTGGGAGTCATACTCCAAAAAGTTAAATAAAGGGTTAAGGTTATGTGGAAAAGAGTCTATATAACCAATATACTATGACGGTTGGAGGGTTGTCACCCTACCGACTGATTTTTCTTGTCCAAAAAGTGCAAAACATTTTAAAGCAAGCTAGATATCAAAATAAAATAGTGCTCATTTGTGGTTAACCACAGTGTTGTTGAATGAGCAAGAAAACACTGTCATAGAATATTGTAACAGTCTGCTCCTATTTGCTGCTAGATCTCTTCACTTGTATAGATGAATAGCAGTGAGTGTGGTAGGTTATGTACTGACTACTTTTATGCTAGTGATACAGTGTATTACCCCCTTGATATAATAACTGCACACTTCATGTGGTCCAATGCATGCTTGAGGTAAGTGAGTAGTGTTTTAAGGTCTGGTGAGCGTTTTAAGATATTTCTACTAATAGTGTATGCAACATGAGTGATCACCAAATCAAGCAGGTATAGGTCCCGGTTATAGAGCCTTGATGGACTAATACACAATTACTATTATTTGTAAAATTGTACTAGGCATTAATTATGTCATCGTGATATTGGATACCTGAAGTTAGTTAGCAGTTAGTTTAATGTCTGCAAAAAAATATTTGGATCAATTGGAGGACAATTTTAGCAATTTGTTTTGTGAAGTTAAACTCCCCGGAAGCTGAGATTTTTTGCAGCTTTGCCGGCATTTTCATAAAGGCCTGGGATAGCTTGTCTTTCTTCAAAAACCTGTACAAGAGCTTTTATCTTTTGATCATCTCTATACTTCTCTATACAGGCCAACGTCATGGCGCTCCCCTCTGGCGCACGTTTCGCATAGGCTTCTTCCTGGAGGTAGGAGAGTGCCATGACGTCACGCATCACGCGACTGCCTACCGAGTGAATGCCAGCTTGAATGAGAATTGTGCATTGCAGCCATGCAGCAAACACTGATCATCATGCAGCCTTCTTGGAATACATCCCCACAGAGATACGTTTTGAGGGTCTTCTCTTCCTCTTTCTGTCCTCTCCCCACCCTTTCCCCTCCCACCAGTGATGCAGGGGTATGTTTTTGAGGGACAAGATAAGCGGCTATTTGCATTTCCTTTAACAGGTAGCTATCCATGTTTAATATGCCATATCCCACAGGGTCAGCCTAGATTGGTGTGTAGGGATTTGTACCTTTCTTTCCCTCCCATGTGTGTAGTTAAATTGCTACAAGGGTCAGTTATAAGCGGGGTCTCTATACAGACACCCACCTGCTACATTATATGTTGATATATTCTATCATGTATTTATGTGCTTTAATAATCACAGGGCTTGCTGTGATTTAGGGAAAAAAGTTTTTCTTTGTTTAGTTGGCACTACACTGTCACTGATTGTTTGCAAGTGGTTGCTGCCTCTATACTGTACTTTAGGGCATTACACCTCAGCCAAATTCTTTGACATATAGGGTCACCATACCCTTAGCTGAGTGTGGCTTGCGTGACCTCACTAGAGGCAAACTGTGGTACTTACTGACCTAACTTACTTGTACTGGTCACCCACTGCCTTAATCATTCATTAGCATTTACTGCTAATATTTAATACGATTTTATTGTTCTCACTCATCCAATCTGGTTCAATTTTTTTAATGCAGTATAATAAATAGTCAAAAACAGAAAAGCCAGCGCATCATACAAAATGACACAACATATAGTGCAATACCTCAGTGCTTATCTGCTCGTGAAAGAAAGGGTCATTTAGTTAAACCCTTTGGCCAAAATGTTATAAGCCTGCAGCCACTTCACGGCATGCCCAATGCAGGTACTAACACTACCTGGCACAATTCTCATGCACTTCGCTTTTCTGCTGGAGGGAGAAAGACCATACTGTGTCTGTGATACACAGGATCATGATAAAAACTGCTATAGTATAATAAATAGGGTTTTAACTTTACAACTACTGTATACAATACATAACGGACCAGTACCACTACTCTCTTCGGTTGTCTCTAACTATATGTAGGTACTTCCCCCCCATACAGACATCGAGTGCATGCCATAGGGACTTATCTGGCAGGTAGTGCCTTTACTCCGCCGGTGTTCTCTCTTCTGTATGTGATTCATTGCCCTAGTGCACCTGTCTGGATCTTTGACCTGTCATACTCGGTAGAGCGGATTCCACCCACCCTTTGTTGTCTAAGAAAATACAGAAGGCTATTTTTCTTTAGGAAAAAACTCAGAACTATATTAAATGTTGTCGCGGAGACCAGGTATTTACACCTTTTTACCGGGATCATTCACTGAGCAAAACAAGTTAGTAAAATAAATTATAATTTATTTAATTGAAACAGACATACACACTGGATTACAAAATACAGAGGAAAACACACTTACTGGGGGTCTGGGCTGCACAACTAGACTTTCCTAGATGAAATAAGAGGTGATACAAAGTCTTTAGGTTGACCGGGACAAAATGTATTGGCATGGAGTTCCATACGCCACTGCTGTACGAGCTCCAGAGCCTTGAAATAACTTAACCGTGAGTAAGTTCAAACGTCCTGGAACTAAAATTGGCTTCAATCCCCAGCCGCAACCGCTACGTTCAATTCTCAGAACTTGGCCGCAAAAGTCGGGACTTAGATAATATTTAGACCTGAAAAATCTGAAGCCGGCTCACTGCTATTTCTCTTGCAGCATCTTTTGGTGGATTCAAATTTTCCGCTGCTGTCTTGGCGCTCAGAATCTTTGAGAATCTCTCGACCGGATTGGCTGAGGGATTCTTATAGTATTTCAGAGTCCATTCAGGAAATACTCCAGCCAATCCGGGCATGGGAAAAATCCTACCAGCCAATCAGAGTGTTACCAGTCTATCTAAGCCAGGCAAGCATGGATTCAGATTCTGACAAGGGCATGCACCAACCTGGCACCTCTGCCACTTGTCAGTCAGAAGTAACCTGCAGAGTTAGGCTCCTCAAAGTCTGGGCTGGGCAAATAGCAGTCCGATGACATTCATCCCACGACGTGAGTACTTGAAGCTAACTTCGCTGCCCAAATGGCTTTCACACCTTGGCAGCCTCTGAGGCTTTCATGTCCAGGACCCGAACAGACTTGGTGGCACCAAGCTTGGTAGCCACATGGTCTCTCGGAACCATGGACCTGGAAGTCACCAGCTCATAATACCATGCACAAGCATATATACAATTAAAACACCATTTAATAAAATATACTTTACACATATTTTTTCGAAGTCCTTTGGGTAGAATGAAAAAACGTGCAGGTTCATTTTCACAGCTGTTTTCTCTATACACTGAAAACCGGACTTTGGTTTCTTAAAAACCCTCGCAACCTCATATATTGTTGGAGTACCCCCAGAACCTTTTCACTGGTTCTGGGTAAACTGGCATTAAACTGGGTATCCCTCTGTTACTGGGGGGACTGAGGTACCGTTCTGGGGATACTTTACACCCATATGCCCCGCTTACCTTTCTGGTCTGTGCTAAAGCAGGGAGTCCTAGCGGTGAGTCACGAAAGTGCTTCTAGAGCAGTATTTTGACCTGAGCCTTGTGCCTTTACATGTATCTGGGCTGCCTGGCCAGACTCCCGGGTACATTATTGGGGCACCCAGCAACTCTGAACCCCGACTATCTAGGCACAATCTGACAAGACTTTCTCCGCAAAATCCCCCCTGAAACTCATAGCCTAGCAATCTCTGCTTTCTGGCACCCCTGGAAAGGTAAAACACATATAAATTATTTATTGTCATACAATCACATACATTTCATATGACAAATGGGTCCAAGAGCTGACACTCTAAACCCCCCAATATGGCTCAGAGGTAACTAGCCAGGCATAATACCTTTATTGATGGCCTGGTTACCCCCCTCACCGTCACAAATGTTTACTACAATAAATGTCAGTACTTATAGATTAAGGAACTTAACGTTACTCCTGCTGTTACCGTGGCCCATATCTACCAAGCACTGCCTAGTAAATAAAGGTTTGTCTTACTCTGCCATCAGTGTAAACTCTTTAGTGCAAATATTTATATCCAATATTTACTTTTATGAAAGGTGTAAATCTTGACTCTGAGTTTTCCGTTCCTTTCTACTCATTTCAGGTTCACGTTACTGTCATATAATTACCCCCACACCATTCTTCATCTTTAATCCCATGATCTCATACTGTAAATCACTTTTCACATTAAAAAACCTACATTTACACTTAAATCCATTAGGGAGAAGGAGTGGCTTAGTTTGGAAAAGTACCAAACCTGCTTCAATTCCTGGTTTCAGCTCCTTGTGACTTTAGGCCAATAACTTTACCTCCCTGTTCCTCAGGTACCAAAAATATAGATTGTAATTGTAACACATACCCCCCCCCCCCCTCTGAGAGATTTTACTTTTACATGGAGTGTGGTGGTGCATACCTGCTGGCTCACAGTAGATCTGAGTCTCCCACATGGTGGTAGGGGGTGTCAGAACAGGCTTCTGGGGTAATAATTGATTCGTACTCACGGTGACAGCGCCTCCATGTCTTACAGGTCCCAGGGATGTGGGAAGCAATCCCTTGTAGGAGAACTTCTTTATCCTTCCCCTGATAGATTGCAGTCTCAGACCGGAAGGTATAGTAAAACAGGAACACTTTATTGCACACTGCAGATTGCACAGCATACACAACAACAGGAACTTCTTAGGGCCTTCAACCGCAGGATGTATCCCTGACATTCACTCCAGGCCTAGGGCACCTGAAGCAGTCCTAGCTCTTCCTTTACTCCCTGGTGGCATAAGAGGAACAGTATCCCACTCCACTCCCCTAAGGGAGGGAGTACAAACTATCAAAGCCCTGCACAGTTATTCGGGTAGACCAGCCTCTTTCAAGGGTAGATTCACAACTGCATAACTTTGGTAGTGCAGCCCCTTAAGTACAGGAAAGCAGGAAGCAGGTCTGATTGGACTCAAGGCCTAGTTTCACCGCCTCCCCTGTGACTCACTGAAGCTGCAGGGGTGGGGAAAACCCAAGATTAGTCCTGGCAGGTCTGCTCTTACTCGGGCTTACTGCCAGGAGAGGGGAAGACTGCTAACCAGAAACCAGACCTGGCTACATAATCTTATCTGGGAAGGGACTGTCAGTAAAAATTAATATTTGCTGCATATCGCACACTATACTGTAATTGTGAAGCGCTTTGAGTCCAATTGGGAGAAAAGGGTTGTATTAAATAAAGACGTTATTAATTCTCAACATAACTTTTTTGTAACAATTTATTATAGAGGTAAAATCAAGGCATACAAATGATGTCTGCATTTTTATCTTCATGCAACACACTTTTGTTTAGTCTCTTACATTCTATTCTACATTTGCACCAATAGTAAGGAACAAGGCAGCTCACAGCTATCCCAAGACCCAGTTTAAAAGTTTCCACCTGGGTTTTAATCGGTGACCAGGTGCAAGTGCCCACACCCTGTTGATGGACCAGTGTGTCCCTTCATCCCTCTCACCCCCCCTCCCTCTATCTCTCTCAGTTCCCCTCTAACGCATCACCTTCACCCTCATTCCTTCCCACTCTCATGCCCCTCTCCCACTCCTCTCTCCTACTCTCTCCCACCCCTCTCTCATCCTCACCCACCACTCCCACCATCCATTCTCTAACACACACCCCTGTTTATTTTATGTTCCCTCCACTTAATTCCCCTGTTGCAGGGTATATGCAACTACACACGTGGGTTTCTTGACAAGGCTTATTTATTTAGCCTTAAAAGATATACAGCACACAAAACAAAAATAGCTTTTCATCAGCAAAAAATGAAAATGGTTTTTTCTTCAGCAAACCAAACAAAAGAGTTTCTCTTTAGCAGACAGTTTATATATAAGGTAGCTACCCTTTTTCTATGCAGGGGACAGACAGTTCACAATTCAACTACTTTGCTACTCAGACCTTGTTTCAGTAATCTCTTTTAGCAGCTTACTCCTCTCTCCTCAACAGCCAGCCTCCATGTGTCTACAGCCTGGGTTTTAACACACCTTGATTAGGCAGCTGGGATCCAACTAATTGTCCTGAGGTTCCCAGCTGAAGTTAACCTTGTCAGTGCTGCACTGCAGACTAGACATAGGTTTTCCAGGCATATAACTGGTGGCTTTTATTTACCCTGTCACATCCCCCCTCTATCATTAGCTGTACCAGCTGTATTCATTGAGTCCCTGGAATGCTGAAGGATATTACGCCCCCCCCTGCTGAGCTCCCCTTTGCTGAAGGGGCCCAATCTCCTCCCAATGCAAATATCTTCTCTGCTGTTAGTACCATGCTTCTCCCAGCCCACCATGATGAGTGCCCCTCCTAGGAAGCCACATTAGAAGCTACATGGATCTGTAAGATGTGTTACCAAGTATATAGGAGGGCCCCACAGCAAAGGGAAGCTCATGTCCGGAGGAACGAGGAAGCCTTGGTGGCCAGACACAGATGTTGGGTCCAACTTCTTGTTTTGCTGAATTTCTGGTTTGGCCATCTTGCCCCCCCCCCCCACCCAAACGGCCCAGGACCCCCCCCCCCCCCCCCCTGTCAGCAGACCGAGTTGGAAATTTTTATTTTACAATAAAGTAATAAACAAACAACCACTCAGGATGGCAGGTAATGTTGGTATGAGTTTATTTTTAGTATTTCTTACACTTCTTTACATTTTATTCTTACTGTACATATGTAAATAATGTATGTAGTTTTTATTTTTTTATAATTGACATAGCAAATTGTTTCTGGAGCAATAAAGTGAGATAGAATTTATTACACTGAATTTTTTAATGGGAAATATTATTTGTAATACTATCTTGTAAAGCATGTGTCCTTAACCCTCACCATCTGTTTTACATTTAGGAGCAATTATCATTTATTTTACTTTGTTTTCTCTAATATCTTCTTCTACTTAAAGGCCAAGCAATGAACCTCTATTGTAGCTCAGTAATTTGTAACCTAAAATTAAGAAAATACTTTAAAAAGTCTATTTAGGTAATAATTGGTTTGCCCTCTGCTTTGAGTTATACATGGTGGATTCAATTAATTTACAAAGTAAAAAGTTTAAGCAAACAATTCTAAGTGCAATGCTTTTATTTAATAGACTGAACAAAGTCAAATAAATCCTTGTTGTTGCCACTTAGACTTAATATAAATGAACAAGGTTGGAGACTTATATATGAACTTTAATAGATCCCTAAAATATTGTTGATGATCACAAATAACGGTGCTAAATCATAGAAAAAATACAAAAATATAGAGTGAATCAATGTACAAAGAACCTCTTCACTTATTGGTCCTGTTCTAGTAGCTTTGATAAAATTACTGCTATATTGAACGTTTTGGCATGACCTACCTCATGGTCTGATGTTTGTGTTATCAAGGTATTCAGAAACAGCTATCGCAGGTAAGCTAACGTTAGGAAGGAAAATGCCACACCGCTCAGGATAGCAGTGTCTTTAGTTCTGTCTTTTTCTAAGTTCTGCCCCTGTGATCTGCCTGCCGTCTGTGAGCTGCACAGGGAGCTGCATCTCCCTGTACAGCTCTTATAGGCAATCACACTGTTTTTATTTTATTTTAATAACATGTATCGAAGCAGGGTGTCTCTGGAGCTTAATCACATTCATTTCAGCCTCAGGGACCCCCTGATTCCCAAGTTTAAGGCCAAGGATATGGGATGCCACTATCTCCACAAAGGTTAAATGTCCCGGTCACGTAGCACAGGAGATTTAAACAATGCAAGGAGATACTGGCACCCCATGCCTTTACCTTGGGAAACAGGGGGTCCCTGAGGCTTAAATGAATGTGTTCTGCTCCGGAGACCCCCTGCTTCAATACTGTATTAAATTAAAATAAAAGCAGCTTCATTACCTTAGCAGCTAGTCGCTAAGGTAATGAAGGGTTTAAAAGAGAGTACCTGGTTTATTGGGGGTAGAGACCATGGGTGAAGGGGGTACTTGCCCCAGGGTGGGTGGTTAGGCCTACCGGGAAGGTTGCGGGCAGGGTTAACTCATTCATTACCTTATCAGTTACTACTGCTAAGGTAATGCAGGGGTTAACCCCTCTCACTACCCACTCAAGAGGCCTAACCACCCACTCCTGGGCAACTACCGCTCTTTCCTCAATAAACAGTAAAATACAACAACCAATACTATCCAATACACCCATTGACTGCCAGTGTGGTTACCTATGTCCTCAATGGGAAAAAAGATAACCCCAATAGCAAGGAATGGGAACCCTACTACCCACCCCACCCTCCCCAGGGTAGCTACCCCCATACCCCACCCCCTCTACCCCCCATCACCACACATACAAATGCGCAAAAGCACTAGTAGCCAAAATTGCTAATTGCACATTTGCCCATTTGTTTGCAAAACAAAAGAAATACACAATAAAATAAGACATAACAGTACAATACATTACACTTGCAAATAAACCCATTGACTGTGACAACCACAAAATTAAAGACATTAAAATTCAATAAAAAGAAACATTCACCAGTAACACCACTGATTGTGGCTGTTGTAAACCATGTTCATAATATGGGCCTGGATTGCCAAAATGGCAATAAATAGGCAACCTTAAAGAAAAACAACCACAAAATAAAATGCATTACTTTTTAATAAAACAAATATTTGCCAAAAAAATGCATTGATTGTCAATGTGTTTATCTATACACTGAAAGTGGCATAGATAAACACATTGCCAGTCAATGGGCCTCCTAAAATAAAAAACACAATTGAATAAAATACAATCAATGTGTTTCTTACCTTTGCCGGGATGTAAATTCACCGTCCTCTTCCAAATGTGGCACCAACTCTTGTCCCATGATGCAATCATCCTCAAGAGAATAATGCAAAGAAGTTCATAATTCTCAGTTGCTTGAAGGAGAGCTTCAGGTGAGTAATGTAATTCTTACTTCTCTTTCTTCCCTTCTTGTAATCACACAAGTCCAGGATATGTTGATCCGACGGCTTCTTGGGGTCAATGAGATGTGAGAGACCTTATACAAGGCTTGTGACATCACATTTGACTGACAAATTGTACATCCACCAATCTGATTGGTGGATGTACCGTGTGATAGCTTCCATTTTTTATAATAATGTGATGTCATCATTTTTAAGGAGGGAAGCCAGCCAAACAATTAGCAGGCCTCCCTCCCTTTTTGATGATGTCACATCATTTTAAAAAAGGAAAGGCATTACATAGTACATCCACCAATCCGATTGGTGGATGTACCTTGTGATAGCTTTCATTTTTTTCTTTTGCTGAAGTGATGTCATCTTAAAGGGAGGGAAGCATATGCTACCGAATAAGGTGCAGACAACAAGTGCACATACCACACTTTAGCATGGCAGTTGAACATACGTGTAAAACATATTCTATCTGTATGTCTCTGTATGTATCTCTCACATTAAATCACTGCGTTAACTATCAGAGCTCTTTGGATAGGTATTGTTACAGGAAACACCTCTTTTGCGTATAATTAGCACTATGGTCCGTTATATTAATGCAAGAGTCAGTTACAGCTTGAAATAGCACTTAACACTGCATTAGTGAGTTTTGAAGATACACATTAGCACTGAACGAAGCATTAACACATATCATGCATCTCTACAGATCACTTTTGTCACAATAATTCATAATCCAAATATGTTTTGAGTTGCAATATTTTTGTTTATATAACACTTACTGAATAAGCACAGACTGCACATTCTAATGGGATCTCTAATGTAATGTAATTTACATACTAAGGGGGTCATGCACTAAGCGGTGAAAAAGTGTTTTCGGCAGGGGTTTGAACTCGCCATGTTTTTTGCGTGTTGCCCTCACAGTATGCAAGAATGCCCGAATCCCTGCGATAAAAACATTTCCAAACATGGCGAGTTGCCGGTGGTGAGACGCTCTGCCTGCCGAGATCAGTCTGCAGCAGAGAGATCCGCCACTCTCTCTCTGCGCAAATATTGGCAAAAAAAAAATCTTTTTAATAACATTTTTATTCATAGTGTAGATGTGCAGGGGGTCTCCGGAGCTGAACCGCATTGGCTTTAGGTCTGGGGACCCCCTGCTTCCTGAGATACAGGCCCCGGTATCCCTCTATATTTAAATGTCCCGATCACGTGACCCTGGGATAAAGCAGAGGGATACCGGCACCCCATAACGGGGCCTGTGTCTCGGGAAGCAGGGGTCCCCGGACCTTAAAGCAATGCGGTTATGCTTCGGAGACCCCCTGCACATCTACACTAGAGTCAAAACACACATCAATAAACAATAATAAATTGCTTTAGCGGATAGCTGCTATGGTAATGAAGCTGCATTAATGTCATTTTTAATAATAGTGTATGGGAGCAGGGGGTCTCCTGAGCTGAACCGCATTGATATCTACCTCAGGGACCCCCTGCTTCCCGAGTTACAGGCCCCGGTATGGGGCAACGGCTGCCAAGAGGGTGACGTTATGCCAAGAGGGTGACGAATGGAAGATGGCCTTCAACCAGGGATGGACACTATCCCTGGTGTCCATCCCATGGCCTTTGGCCAATGTAATGCCCCAGTGGGGTTTCAATACTTAATTAATTACATTTTCCAGCATCTCATTGATCTCTCGGATATCGTGTGCTTGGATGATAGCCTAATTGTCTCCAAATCCATCGACGAACATTGGGCTTTGGTCAGGCAGGTCCTGTCGAGACTTAGGCAACACCATCTCTTTGCTAAGTAAGAACATGTCTCTTTGTATAGCGGAAGATTTCCTTTGTAGGATACATTATTTCATCTCACATCTTCTAAATGGATCCGGCAAAGGTCTCTGCTGTCCTTGACTGGCCTATTCCAACTGCCCTGAAACCCATAAAAAATGATTTGCTTTCGTGAATTACAAAGGCGGCACACTTTATTCGAGTGCGGCTCATTCAGCAAGCCGGGAAATGTCCTGGCTTGCGAGCCGCACTCCCTCAGCGTGCCGCGCATCACCGATGCGCGGTCACGCATCATCGGGTGCCTGTGCCGCCTGTACGCGTGCCCAGGGCTCCCCGAGGGAGCCCTGGTGTCGCGTGCATGTACTGACGGTGGCGGGACGTTCCGGGGGACCCGGCGGACCCGGTAAGGAGAGGGGGAAGCCCCGATCGGCGGGCCTCTCCTCCGAGGTTTCGGCGCGCGCACGGCACCCTCCGGCGCGTGACAGGTTACTGCTGCGGCCGAGAACGGGCAAATGCTCGAATAAACTCGGCCGCAGCAGTACTGTCGCCAGTTCATCTGGAATTTCTCTCCGATTATGACTCCCCTCACGAAGAATAGGGCAAATCCTTCTCAATAATCCTCAATGAGGACCTCACTGGCTCTCAAAAACAAATAAAACACAAAAAAAACAGCGCACAACGCTCATAGTGCATTAAATTAAATATATTTAAAAAACACAATGGTTAGGTAAGTATTCTGCGTACATCAAGGTTAGATAAAAACAGCATTCATGGGCCATATGTTACCCAAACACCAACAGCAGGATCGGATGAATAAGCAGGACACCATCTATCTGTCGACGGAACACCATCTGTTAGTTGACAGGCTCCTTGTTGTTACAGCCACGTACCTCGAATGGTAGAGCTATCGCCCGACTGTTCATGCTCACAGTCCAGGTGTTTGGACAGTGTAGCAGGGCTAATGTCCCGAATCAGTGAGTACCGCTGCAGGCTATGGTCAGCCGTTCCCGGAGGGGGAGTTCACAGCGCTCGTGCACGGTACACAGTACCTCCGCGTGTCTGTCGACTCGTCGGCCACGTCACTGGATCGCGTCGCTGAGTAGCGTCACTGTGTGGAGTAATTTGGAACACTCCAGTAAAGATCTCGGATTAAAACCAGGCAGCAGATTCAAAGTAGCTAGGATCAATCCTTATGATTCACAAGTGTGATTTGGAGAAAATCATATTTCAACGCGTTTCAAAGCTAAAATACTTCTTCATCAGGGAAACTTGATCATGAATACTGAACCTATTTAAGTACCCCCCACTCGCCAGGGACTGGTCAGAACATTAATTATTATCCTCCAATCACAGCCGTGCAAGGGGAACCAAACAGGTGCATGCTAATTGCACAGATCAAGCCTTGCCTTAAACTTGCCTTGGAAAATCTGGGGCTATCACCAGCAAGATCCATGTACATGCTGGGTACCTGTTGCAAACATTTCAGTGACATTTCTGCAGAGACTAATGGCCCATCGGATTAACACAGCAGGGGTCACTGGCAGTCCCATTCGGTTTGAATGGGGCTGCCAGGGACTCCCGTTGTTAATCTGATGGGCCATTATTCTGTCTGCAGAAATGTCACTAAAATGTTGCAGCATGTACCCAGCACGTACCCTGGATGTACCCAGAATGTACCTGGGTCTTGTTGGTTATTGCCCCAGATTTGTTTTAGAATACTCGTCGGCACAACAGTAGGTGATGGACTCATCTGATGCCTAAACGAAGAAGCAAATTTAAAATAATACTCGTCAGAGAGAGTATGACAAATCTCATTAGATTGTAGCAGACAAAAACCTGAAGACACAAGTACAGATGGTGAAGTTGATGCGGCTATTCGGATTAGCAAGTGTGATTATTGTAGCTGATCCTGTTTTACAAAGTATATTAGCTCCTAGTGGTAATGTAACCAATAAGGTGCTCAATGGTGGCCATAAAGTGTATTAATAGATGCTAAACAACTTAGCTGATCCTACCGGTGGCCTATATGATGATCATAAATACATCGACAGTAGTCACTAGTAGTAGTTTGTCAAATTTGTCCTTGTCAAATTATGAGGATCAGAAAATCATTAACTGTAATAGTGCCGGTAATAAGTACTCCATGTGTTTTATTACCACTGTAGCCGTCACAGCATACTGGTCTGGATAGGGGTAGCGGTTAACCCAGTATCTCTATTAGACCATACGAAGACATTAGAATCCCATGTGATAAATGTCAATGTAATACGGAGAGAACAAATAACATCATAGTGTTGATAGATATAGTGAGTCGCGGTAGTCAAATTTATACCTTCCTAAGGGAACCACCACACTAATACAGATAAAATAAAATGGCACGCTCTTAAAAGAGAATTGCTTAAAAGTTTGAGAAGCGGTTGTGCTCCGATCACGAACAGTGTTTTCCCCTCTGATGTACATTACGTCATTTACTGGCAGCTAGCTAGTGTTTTATCCCGACATCAGATGGCTAATGCCACATTAGCCATATGCAAATCAGAGCCCTAACGATGTTGTTTTTGCATTTATTTAGCTTTGTGGATCTCAGTTAAACTCAGGGAAGATAATGTACCTATTTAAGTAACAATATGTTAATTTCTCTGATTTAACAAAACGTGGTGGATCTACCACTATATGTGTAGCACATATGTGTGAGCTTGAGGGAAGTTAAAACTGGTTAAAAACAGAAGTGCCCTAACAAATTAGTGAAAACACTAAAAAAAGGATTTGCAAATAAATAAGTACAGTATGTATTTTCTACGCTTATTGCTATAGCAACTCTCTCACTAGACTACTGCTTTCACATGTGCTTGGACGTGTGAAATAGGGGTAGAATGTGTGACCTTAAATTTAGAGGAGGAGCCACCTACATCCCAAACAATTTACAATTCACATAAACAATCTTAGCACACTCAAAACCCAGACCCACAGAATTCTATATTTACATATTTAATTCTGTCTATTGGAGTGATCTCAAATATACAACAGTAAACAAAGAAGCCATTATGCGCACCCAATATGACAAATTATTTAGTGTTATTGACTGATGGAAAATAGAGCAAGAAAAGCTGGTTTAGATGGGATTAGGATGAGCTCAATTTTAGACATGTGAGGCAAGGGAGGTCCATACAGTCTAAAATAGAAGAGAATCAAGCATCAAGCAGTGACATTAGACAGGATGTCAGGAGTACATTTAGGGTTGAAATAGGTCATTGTATGTCATCTGAGTTGAGATTATATTTTATATTTCTATTATTTGTCTTCTCCCAGCAGAAAAACGTTATAACATTTGTGTTACAAATATTTGCCTTGGTAGAGATATTGCTGTTAATATTGAAAACTGATCATTTAGCAAGTACTGTGCTATGTTATGTTTTATTTTTTTTCAGCCACTATTTATATAGTGGAAATGTGAAGTAGAACATACAGTATTCATTACTGCATGTAGCATACCAAAATTACGAAGTTTAGATCAACACCACTATTTATATTAGAGGTGACATTGCCTCATTTTTAGGATATGTTGCCATTATCTCAGCATTTGTGCCTTCTTTGGGTTGTAAACTGCCAGTATCCCCTTGTTGAGCTGAACTCTAGACGATAGATTTATAGTGGAAAACAGATGTTCCATGTTCCTTAATAGCTTCAAGAGAGTTATGGGTTCAGTAAAATTGCTAAATTATCTCCACACGGACTAAATTACTTCTCTTTTATTAGCAAGGGACATTATGCAAATTAATTCAATATAAAGTATATAATTAAGGAAATGCCAAGTAAAAACTAGTGGCACCTTTCAATGTTTCAAAAAGAACAGACACTGTTTTAATCAAAAACTTTGTTCAATTTTATTACATCTCTTGTATATTATTTTAATAACATTTATTCTATTGATATCTTTTATTGAAATGGCCTGGAACCATGCAAAGAAATGGAGGAATTCCCTAATTTTCTCAAAATAATTATTCATGTATTTCCATAGAAGGAATTAAAAATGTGGTAAATCTAAAACCTCAAGCTGAAAAAGGAAATTAAAATACATTTAAGAAGAAACACTCAGTTCAAGAGAATTATTGAACTATTAATGTATAAATTATTTTTATGTCTTTATAGCACTTATATATCTCAGTTTGCCACACACAATTCAAATAGATTTCCCTGTATCTCTATTTCAAAACATCAATTGCTTATTATGCCAGCAATATGTTCAATTTCTAAATACATATATAAGCAATCATTTTTAGAAGTGAACTATCTCTATCTTTTCTAACCAGTATTCAATATAGATGGCTCTAGCACAGGTGTTAAAAACATATAGTCCAGTAATCATAAACCTTTAATTGTGGTGTTGCAAGTGAGTTAATGAGGATATATCTATATGTAGCCATGTCTTCATCTGCTCCCCCCCCTCCTCCTCACTATGTTGCTCTGCAGGGGAACTACATTCCCCAGAATGCCCCAGGAGCTGAAGTCATGTGACACAGTTAAGCCAATAGAGCTGCTAGAATCTCCTGAGGGGAGATTGGAACTTTGGGAGCGCTTGAAATGCAAGCTAACAGTTCAGTTGGAGCCAGGACTGAGACAGGGAAGATAAGATCTGGGTGTCAGTAGCAACCAGACTAGGTCATATTAACCCCCTATATAACTAGATAGTTCCCAATCACCTAATTAGATTGTGGCTGCTTAAGGGAAAACCCTAGCTAGGGACATTTCCCCATTAGCTGTATATAGTTAGTTTGTAGTGCCAGTGAAGACGCCACATTGCGAAGCATAGCCTGCAGTCTGGGACCCGATCCAGACATACATCAGTAAAGACTATTTTATTGGTGGGACCATCCTGCTGGAACCCACCCCACGCAGAGGCGGAGGCTTCACTGATGGCGACGTCGCTGGATCTCCAGGATCCCTGTTGTTAATCTGCCGCTTCAGGTACTGGAGTACCCGGCAGGTACCTCAACTAAAGTGCACCAACGGTTCACGGGTAGCGCTACCGTACACACTTATGGGTGGGCCTTGACATTGGGTAAAAGGACATCAGGATATTGTTGCCAAGCACCATTTGTACTGTGGGGAAACTCACTTGGTGTAAGGGGGTTGGGAGTGAGTGTGTATATATATATATATATATATATATATATATATATATATATATATATATAAAGCAACTGTAAATATTACTGTATGTTCATTTGCATGTCTTAGACAGGTCTGCAACCCTGTCTTTCCCCATTATCGCCCAGCATACAGCGCTTCCACTGCAGCAAGGGATTCTGGGAAATGACATGCAAATGAGCACTCGGTGCCACCTTTTGTCTCAAGCTCGTATTACACAAGCAAATCTCAGACAATGCAATGATATAATATTATATATATATAATATATTATATATGAGATATAGATATAATTGCAATTGTGCTTGAGGAGTTGATTTTTCCATATATTTGATTTATATATATATATATATATATATATATATATATATATATTGTAGAGTAGTAGTATTATATCCTGTTCAGAAAAACCTGTTATATTCTACTGGTGTGTGTTTATTATATTGTCCTGCACGGGGTTATCCCACATTGTTAGGATCCCGCGCAGGTGGAGGCGCTGTCGTCAACCGGGTCAGGTACACCGCAGACTTCCAGTAGTGTAAGTTCAGGCGTCCTGTGAGCCGCAGGTAATGCACTCATACACTGTAGCCGCTATATTTCCCCGCGGTGGGGCAAAGCGCATTACATATATAAACAAAGAAAACAAAGGGTTCCTTAATTGCAACTTTTTTATTGATTCCTAAAGTGTCTAAAACTCCCAAATGCCTGTCTGGAAGATCAATCTTGTCCGGCACATATAATCTGACTCAGAATGTCTGCACACAAATGTTGTCTTAAGTGCACTTAAGGAACCCTTTGTTTTCTTTGTTTATATACATATTTTTTATACCTGCCATAATAAATCATAATAAACTTAAATACTACAACTTCTCAACTCAAAATACAAATTTATAAGCATTGGTAGTGCCTACAGTCGCTTAGTAAAGGAGCCGCTAAATATATTAGCTTATTTTAAAAGATTTGTTTCAAAACTCCTTAATCACATGCAATGTTAATTGTTATGTAACTTCCTATTAGAGGTATTCTAACCATCAGATTTCATTTAACATCCTCTAGCAAGTGCAGTGTGATTGTATACACAACCAGTGTGATTTTATGCACCCTTTAAGCATATGTTCCAAGAAAAACAAATGCCTTTATAAAAATTAAGCAAGAACTAAAACAGTAACATACCTTATAATCTAAATGTAAAAAATATTTTAACACTGACATCTTATCTCACAAAAACTATTTTAAACAGTGTTGCAGCAAACAATTCTCCAGCTCAAAACTCTTCCTTTTTACAGCATTACCTCTTTTACTGCTTAATGGTTTTGCAGTATATCCTTAACTGATGCTTTCATTTGCATGGTTTAGTAAGTGACTTTAAACAGTACTGTATCAGGAGAGATGTGTTAGTTGTATGGTGTTGCTTTTGTTGCTTGTAAAGTATTAAGCATACTTTTTTTCTCATGTAAACTTAATGAAAAAAAACAGAAATCAAATGTTTCAAAAAGATTTAACCAATGCCACATTCTAGAAACATAAACTCTCAATATTAAAAGATTGCATTACTGCTTACGGCCCTGCCAATATCTATCAATATGGAACATTAAATAGGCCAGGTTTCCAGGGTAACACATATCTTATTAAGTAATGTGTGATAGCTAAAACTAAGTTAATTGCATGTTAATTAGAGAAATCTTGCAAACCTGGACTATTGGTTGTAATTATAGAGGACTGAACTAGGACAGTCTGCTACTACAGCAATAGAGTTGTCACTGGTTCAAAAGTATAATATTTGCAAAACAATATTTGAGGAAAACAGACAAATACACTGTACTGTAGTTTCTTTTTTAAAACTTCTCCTTAATATGCATATAGGGATGTAGCCATTCTTACTGTTCCCGTGGCCAAAAAAAAAGTGAAATGCCTTGGCAGTTCATTGTATGCTGTAGCCCAGTGATGTTATACGCCTTCCATTGTTCTGTGGATTAACAATAGGCGATGCTAGTATAGCGGTGGCTGGTCCAGCTAGCTCTCTACCTTGCCCTGTCATGTAAGTTCTAATAAGATGTAGACAGTGACAGGCTATCCTATGGGGTTCCCCCCTCCTCATGCTGAATTCCTGAGTGACAGGAGTGGAGATGACACAGGGATCTGTGAGACAATGGTAGTACAAATACTGGGCCCTTCCTCTTTGAGCTACAGGAAGGAAGTTCCTAAATTATAGCTTGAAGTTCAGCCCATTAGGGGTGAGGCCTTCAGTGAGTTCAAGACTGCCCTTGCATGGGGTAGGATGTGATGGAGAACGTCTCCTCCCAGCCGGGAGTGAGACGGGCTCAGCCTCTCATGGGCTGAACACATAACCTAATCCAGCTAGACCTCACCATTACCCACAGGCCAGTACCATCCAGAAGCCAGGGATCTACCCTATCAATTTGAGCATACGCTGCAATAACACCAGCTGTGGCTGCTGAAATAAAGAACATCCTCATTTGTACCTTTGGCTCTGCTGCAGTCTGTGTGGAGAGAGGTAGAGAGATTAAGGATTGTCATAACGGGGACTCCCTTCAGGCACTGCTGAAGCCCCCTATGTCTGGAGGTGCTGACACCACGAAGAGAAGAACCAGAGGTATCCCTGAAGGTCTGCCCTGTACCCCCACACCATGGCGGGAAACTCCTCTCTCCTCTCTCCTGTACCCAGCAGATAACCAACAAAACACCAAGCAGTCGCATAGTCATAATCTCCCAGAGGGGGAGGGGGGCGGGGGGACACACAACACATGTGTACACTAGTGTGCAGGTAAACAAAATTCAACGTATTCTAAGACTTGCTACATTCATGCATGCACTGTATAGTAGTACTACTGTATATGAGAAACTGTTTAATACTTATAGCTAGTAGAAAAATAAGGCAGTGCACTGCCCAAAGTAACAGAAGGAGGCTCACGGTTTAAGAAACAAACTTGTGCTTAAAACTGTGAGCCTCTTCTGTTACTTTGGGCAGTGCACTGCCTTATTTTCTACTTGTTCCTGCCAATCACTATGAAGATTCTGAGATTGGATACTCCAGGAGAAAACTGAGTGAGTTCACTTTGTGGGTCGCTTGTACCTTTTTTTCTCTGATATATGGGACGTTGGTCTGTACTATTTATTTATGGTGCCGCTGGCATTAGGTACTAGTCCCCAACCCTATTAGGGCTTTCGTTATTGCCATATGCTTACATTGAAGGAGTTTATCCTAAACCTCAGTTTATTATGCCAAACAGGACTTGTTTTTTCTGATGCACTGGCTTTCTACATAAACTAATACTTATAGCTATCCTGCTGACTCATTTACCCCCCAATGGGGCCCTCAAAATGAGCAATATCTCCCCTTAAACCTTCAGACTACACCACTATTAGGCTGCCACCACCAAGCACAATTTAAGCTCTTAACTACAGAGTTCTTGGCCCCCTGTTTACTGAAAAAATATTTAATTGTCACAAAAAACAATTTAGCAAAATGTGTCCGAAAATGCACTTAATCTCTTCAAAAAGATATTGGGGCCTATGCAGAGAGCAGCGCTATTTCGAAATTCGCCATTTTTTGGAGAAAATCGCGCAGAAAGCAGCAGAAAATGGCGAGTTCCGAAAAACGCGCCAATTTTCTTTTCTTATTGTAAACTCGCCCGCGGCTGGGAAACCTCAATCTCGCCAGTTTTAAAAATATCCGTAAGCAGAGAGGCGGAACGGCATTAGGGCTGTCTCGCGCCAATAAAATGGCGCGATTGTCTCCGTTTTGCCTTGCCAAAAAAAACTGCCGCTCGCGGCCATTGCAAAGGGAAAAAAAAAGGCGCGAATTTGTTTTAACACATTTCTGAAGCGCGCATCTCGCCAATTTAAACTCGCCACACGCATCCATGTTAAACATAGCACAATTCGCACTTTTCTGCATATGGAGATTAAAACTCTCCAAAAAAGCTACTTTTTAATAAATTCGCCAATTTTAAAATTCGCTGCTCTCTGCATAGGCCCCATTAGGTCCAATCAGAGCCCAAAGGCAGTATTTATTATTTTTTTAAATTTAATATCCGAACAGTGGTACTGTGCTTGTTCACAGTAAAGAACGTTACCAAGAACATCGAATATAGAAATGTTTCAGAAAATAATAGTATCTAAAACAGAAAATCTAAATACGTTTCCACATAACACTATAAGATCCCTCAATGAAGACTTGTAGTTGAAATAAGAGAATCCACATGTTTATTGTCATAAAACACCCCTCTATGTTGAATTCTAGTTTGATATCCTAAATGCATGTTTTTTATCCTAAAACTCTGCAATGGGTCAGAATAAGCCCACCCTCCTGTACATGTCCTATTTTTCCACTCCTCCATCTCCTGTGACTTTTATGGTTTGGGGTGGAGAAAAGGAATCTTAAAGTATGAAACCCCCTATAACTTTCTCCCCATAACCCCCAGAATAATGCTACCTGCATCAATGTGTTTGCATGATTCTCCCAAAGGTGTAGATACCCAATTTGGCAATGCACGTTCTACAGTGGTATGACTAAATAGGAGTAAATAGGTATCTGAAGTGTAACCCATGTCCCCCCCTCACCCCCCCTGGTCACAGACTGGACCTCTAGGGTGTAGTGAGGGCTGGTTACATGTATGTGGGTGGTGCGTACCTATGAGGAACAGGAGGGTCTGAGTCTCCCGCGATGGTATAGGGGACAACAGGGACAGGCTTCTGGGGTATATGCCTCCATCTTCTTAGCAACGGTGGTGCAACACCTCCATCTCTAGCGAGCCTTAAGGAATAAGGTGAAATCCTCCCAGAGAAGCCCTGATCCCAGGGCGAGAGATTTCAGTCTCACACAGTCTTTGGTATAAAAGCGGCAATGTCTTTATTCTCCAGCAGCAGTGATACAGCACACACCAACAGCAGCAGGGTACAGACTCTTCCTACTTCTCCTTCCCTCCAGGTAAGGCCCTCAGGGTGAGGCTGACTCTCCCCTCACGCTCTGCAGGGTGAGGGGCATTGGTCCACTGCACTATAGTGCTATCCACTCTACTCAATATGGTTGAGTCTCTCCTCTCCTCTCCTCTCATGCTCAAAGCTCAGACTCTGCTTCAGCACTAACTCCAGACTCACAGGAGCAGCCCACTAAATAGAGACAGCCCTGCCCATCATGATGTCAGCAGGCCCCTCCCCTGTGTCTCTGCCTTTCCACACAGAGTCAGGGTCCTACCTCCATCAATCAAGCCAGGGCTTGAAGCGGGGAAAACCCATGATAGCTACTGGCGGCCTGCCCTTAGCAGGACTTACACCAGTAGGAGAAAGATATATAGCCCCCATTTCTTACCGGGGCTACAGAGGTATGCAAATAAATATTTTTGGCATATTTGATATCAATTTAAACAGCTAGATTCACTCTTCAGAAATAGATACATTTCATGTCCTTGGGAGGTACACCATATTTTAAATATCTGTTATTTTGTAAAACCTGTAAAGAAAATAATATGAACTCGTGCTACCTTCTCTGCTAATCAATGTAAGGGTTCCAGTCCATGCTTTGGCTGGAACACACCCTTACCTGTCTGCTGTGGACATTTTGATCACTGGCAGCCTGCTATATTGGCTGCACCTGTTCAAGGGCTTAATTAGCAGCCAGTGACTTCCAGCCACTGCCTGAGCATTGCATATGTTTCCCTGTGTTCCTGGACACTTTGGGTTCTAGTTACTGTGCCTTCCTTGTTTGTGAACCTTCTTTGTGCATGGGCACCTTGGGGTCTTGTAGCTGAGCCTTCCTTGTTTGTGAGCCTTCCCTGATCTGATCCTAGCCTTTTGCTGTGCCTAGCCTGTGTTTTAGCCTTCCTTGTTCATGAGCCATCACTGTGGCTTCCCTGTTGCCGGGGGCTAGCCTGTTCACCTGGAATCCCTGTTGCTGACCCGGACCATGACCCCAACCTCGCTGCCTGCCGCCTGCCCTGACCCTTCGCCTGTTGCCTGGATTTTACACCACTGCCACCACCGCTGACCTCCTGCTTGCTTACCGACTACGGATAATCTTACACGACTCTGTCCCTGGGCTCTGGTTAGTAATTTTGCATCCATACCTCAGCCCTGCGGGTCCGCTTCCTGATTGGAGATGAGCACAGTCACAATCAACTGGAGGGGAAGGGAATTCAGGGGCTTATAACCACCTTTCAAGACAGCACCCAGGGTTTGAGACATCCATAATAAAAACTGATTGTTTTGTCGGGCCATAAATGACAAAACCAGGTTAAGATCAAGTTCTCTGGATATTCTTTCTTAAAACAAAATACAAACCGGCGCCAAAACATGTCCAAAGACAGTCTATTGAAAGTCCAATTGGAGTAAGATGAAAATGATTATTTCAATACTTGCACTTCCAGAAAAGTAGATTTTCCACAGCCAGATGGTACATCATATGTGAAATATAAACAGAAAACATATCATAGTGCAAACTGCTGCGAAATAACCATATAACACAAACACTAAAACAAACAGGGGGTATCCCTGATGAAGTGCTCATGCGCACGAAATGCGTAGGGTCTTAGTGTATGAGCTTTCACAAACTCACGCAGGCCCGTGGTCATGCGCAGTGTCCTGTAGCAGTAGGAAGAGGTTGCTCCTGAGATGTAAACATCTCAATGTTTTATTGACCAATAAATGCCCAGGCCAGTTTTTTTAATTCCAGTTGATTTCACATAGAAAAAAAGTTATTTAAAAAATACAAGTTAACCATTTGTGTGCTGTATTTTTAGCACAACTATGCAGAAAAAGGCATTAACAACATATATACCTCACTTAATTAACATTTTGTATTCAACAGTATACCACTGTCTGTTATTTTTTGTATTTGGACAAAAAAAGGGGAGGAAAGAAGGGTGTTTAATTGGAAGTTGTAGGGCTCTGTAGAATGTTCATGTAATGCTGCTTATCCCTCTTTTGTTTTGTTTTCTTTGTTTGCACCAACACCCCACTGCCTAAGTCAACATTTTCTTTCCAGACCTGCTATGTCATTATATTTACGAATTATCTAATGAATACTGATTAATTGGTCACACATACTAGAGCTGTGTCCCCTCCCCATCACACAAACACAATATTAAGCAAAGTTAATATTTCTAAGATATTTAACATAATTAATAGTGTTGTAATGCTCATAATGCACAAGAGCAGGTAATTTATTTTAGAATATCAATGATGAATGGGGAGAATTGGAATGAAAGAAGATATTTTGATATATACTGATTGAAAGGTATGTAACAATGAAAATCTTTTAAATGTGTGCTGACATGCATGCATAGATTAGTGTGCAACAAGCATTCCACAGTGTAACACTTAACGTAAATGCAGTGTGTGAAGCGCACAAAATATGTACTCATCTCCCTGGAACTCACAGAATACACTGTATTACTTTATTTGATACACTAAATCTTGGATCATTTTTCATGGAAGAATTTGCAGATTTTGCAGGGATTTTTTCCACCTTATCTGACACTGCAGGCTATAGTGATGCAGAGATAGCCAGGATCCGTTACACAGAGTCTTTTGAATCGGTGCTGGGACCAGACAAGCCAGTGGACATTTATAATGATCTTGTTAAACTAAAAAAACGCAAAGTGGATTTTTTTCTCCATGGAGTAACGCTATCACATTATCACAAAGAAAAATTACTCCCGCGTGGTTTTAGAATCAAGAACCAGCCCACGATTGGGCGTAGTGATCCAGACTTTTGCAAGAAATGGATTGCTATTCTCAATAAGTGTTCATTCGACTTAACAATTGTGGTGATTGAGCAATCCAGCAAGGAATTGTTAAACTGAAAAAGGACATAGATGCCATTTATCAAGCACACGGGGACACACTAACTGCAGACACAGGCACTAATTGGACTGACAAAATCCAGACCACCATTGACAGCTGCAGAGACAATTTGATCAAATACAAAAAAGAGAAATTACGTCTCGTCAAAGCGGATTACAAAGAGCGCAAGGTGTATCGCTGGCTTCTTGGCCTGGGTGAAACAACGGTGGGCAGAGGCGGACAGAGACGGAATCCGTCGCGTGCACGACGAGCCCAGACAGCCTACAGGTCGGGTTTTGCAACCAGTGATACAGACCTCTCTGACAACACGGAAAGTTCGGCTCAGGATCCTTTTTTAGGACCAACCGGCAGTGGTCACGCAAAACCGCTGCTCCCCGAATCCGGAGCCATGGACCAGTCAGGAGGGGTGGCAGAAAATCGACGTTATCCCGAGCGAGAAAACAGGAAAGGAAGAGGCTCGAGGGGGTATCGGACGGCACGGTAATCTACAATCTCACGGACCTCTCACTTACCCCTGCTCAATTTACTGTTCTACATAAAGGGTTAAGCTTTGTTCCCACAAATTCTCAAAACTGCTTCAATTTGGAGGTGGACATGTACAGGTTCAATCGCCAGCTCAGACTTAAGGACTTTTTCATCAAGTTAGCCCAGCCTGACATTCGGTCTTCAGAACCAAGAGCAAATTTGACCCACAAACGGGCAATTCTAGTATTGCAGCATTCATGAATGTTCTGGACAAAGAGACTAGCAGCCGCATTAAAAAACATCAAACCAGTTATCACAATATCACACGGGATGAGAAACTGGCCATTGACACATTGAAGAACAACACAGATATCATCATCCGAGTCGCGGACAAAGGGGGCGGGATTGTGATCCTTAAATATGCCTACTACACGCAAGAGATAAAACAACAATTGGCGAATGCGATTCATTACAGACGCTTACCTGGGGACCCAACGGTGGAATACAAGAAGGACTTTGATTCGGTTATACAGATGGAGATCACTAACAGCTGGATTTCCAAAGTGACGGGCACGTTTCTTGTACAGGATTTTTCGAGGACACCAGTCCTGTATACTTTGCCCAAAATACACAAATCTCTGACTGCACCACCTGGCAGGCCTATCATCTCAGCCAGAGGGTCCCTATGCCATCCACTTTCCCAATTCGTGGACTTTTATCTCCAATCAATGGTTCTGGGCATGAGTACCTATGTAAAGGACACCACGGACTTCATTTTGCAGATTAATGATATCCAAATGGAGACTACTGACTGCATCCTAGTAACCCTGGATGTTGGCAGCTTATACACCAACATCCCTCACAAGGAAGGTTTGGATGCTATCCGGGCTAAATTCAATGCCTATACACTGCACACTGGTCCACCTGTCGAGTACTTGTTGTTGCTTATAGAGATCATTCTTAACAAGAATTAAATATGCATGGAGAGAAGGTAGAGCACTGCTGAAAAAAGTAGGGCTGGAGGCTGAGTAGTGAAAATTAAAAATGCTTTAATAGAGATGCATGGTAGCAAAAGCTACATAAAAAGGGTTCTCTAATGCATTTCACGCTAAATATCGCTTTATCAAAGAGTAACCTATGTCCCTGCTATCCCGTTATTGCGTCATGCGGAAGTAATTTCGCGCCAAAATCATTCAGAAAGAATCTGACTGAACTGAGTCCCTGTAAAACTACGGTGGCCTCATAGGGTAGAAATACCTCCGTTTTGAAAAGGCAAGGCGGAAGTACAATCCATACACAACACAATAGTAAATCAATATGATAAGCAAAAAACGAACAAGATAACAAAGATTAGAATTAATAATCAAAGCAATGATGAAAAAAACAATATACTAACAAAAAAGAATAAGAATAAAACATAATCTAACTATATTAAACTCTTAATTGATAGATGGGGACATATAGTTATACCCAACCATGAACCCATAACTCATTCCATTATTTTATATCTTATAGCAATATCTTAATAATATATGATGCAAACAAATCTTAAACTAGATAGAAAAAGAATAAACAATCTTCTACTAGAACTAAATAATAATAACCATAATATTTAAAGAATACATATGTTATATAAATAGTACAAAGATAAGAATACTGTTATATGTAGATTTACTAAAAAAAAAAATAACCATATAATAAGTATAAAAATATCAAAGCTGGTGAATTTTCTAACACACATCTAGAATCAAAATATGTGAATGTATAGAATAGATTCAAAAATGGTATATAAAAATGTGTAAAATATAATCCTTTAATACTAATAATATAGCAAATTAATAACCCCTAAAGGTTGGAAGAATAGAAAAATCACATATTAATTCACATTTAGCATGAATATAATATAAAATGTTAGACTTATTGATCTTAAATTAAACTGATCTAGAAATGAAATTTTATAAAAAATGGATTAATTCCCAATCTTGATTAATCCCGTTCGGTATAGGGAATCCATGCTGAAGATCCAGAACATCTCTCGTCTATTGAGCAGTGTCAGTCTGTCACCACCACCCCCGAATGGGTGGAGGAACAGCTCATGCCGAAAGGAGAGTCTGGATACCCCCCTGAGAACAATGGGCAAAATGACGTACACTGGATGTGTAATAGTACGATTTTTTATGGCTCTAACATGCTCCATTATCCTCAGCTTTCAAGTGTCTACATTGGACGCCCATTAGACCCTTGAAAGCTGGATAATGGAGCATGTTGAGCCATAAAAAAATCGTACTATTACACATCCAGTGTCATGTCATTTTGCCCATTGTTCTCAGGGGGTATCCAGACATCTTCCTTTTCGGCTATTGAGCATGTTCCTCCACCCATTCGGGGGTGGTGACAGACTGAACATGCTCAATAGACAGAGATGTTCTGGATCTTCAGCAGGATTCCCTATACCCGAACGGGATTAATCAAGATTGGATTAATCATTTTTATAAAATTTCATTTCTAGATCAGTCTTAATTTAGAATAAAATGTCCTAACATTTATATTTATTTCATGCTAAATGTGAATTAATATGTGATTTTTTCTATTCTTCCACCCTTAGGGGTTATTTAGTTTGCTATATTAGTATTAAAGTATTATATTTTACACATTCTTATATTATACCATTTTGAATCTATTCTATACATTCACATTTTTGATTCTAGATGTGTTTGAAAAATTCACCAGCTTTGATATATTTTTTATACTTATATATGGTTTATTATTTTTTTAGTAAATCTTACTATATACAGTATTCTTATTCTTTGTACTATTTCATATATACATATGTTTTTCTTTAAATATTAGTGTTATTATTATTTTTATTTCTAGTATAAGATTGTTTTATTCCTTTTCTATCTAGTTTAAGATTTGTTACATCATTTATATTATTAAGATATTGCTATAAGATATAAAATATGGAATGAGTTATGGGTTCATGGTTGGGTATAACTATATTGTCCCCATCTATCAATTAAGAGTTTAATTAGTTAGATTATGTTTTTATCTTGATTCTTTTTTTGTATAGTATATTGTTTTCTTCTTCATCTATTGCTTTGATTATTATATTCTACTTTTGTTATCTTGCTTCGTTTTTGCTTTTCATATTGATTTACTATTGAGTTGTGTATTGTATTGTCCTTCCGCTTTGCCTTTGCAAAACGGAGGTATTTCTACCCTATGAGGCCACCGTAGTTTTTACAGGGACTCAGTTTCAGTCAGATTCTTTCTGACTGATTTTTGGCGCGAAATTACTTCCTCGCATTGACTGGCATATAAGTGATTACAGGACATAGGTTACTCTTTGAATAAAGCGCTATTTAGCGCGAAATGCATTAGAGGACCCTTTTTATGTAGCTTTTGCTACCATGCATCTCTATTAAAGCATTTTTAATTTTCACTACTCAGCCTCCAGCCCTACTTTTTTCAGCAGTGCTCTACCTTCTCTCCACGCATATTTGATCTACACAACGGACGGATGCACGCATATATGGAGCATAAGGGGTCTATTATGTGAGTCATTTATCTGTATTTCTTACATTGTGACTGTGACTATAGGGTATTTGCATGGCTCCAGCCTTTGGTTCAGGACACCATCCCTCTCTATAGTGAATGCACTGGGAGTCCTTCTATATAGGGGCTGTTTTGTGATTTCATTTTGAGGGTGGTTATATGCTTTCTGTCCATATCAGGCTTTATTTGGTGAGCTATATACCCTGTCACATATATACATTTTTTCATTGATTTGACTCAACCCTTGACTCCTGGGCTATATTGCCTTCATTGCACTATTCTGGGAATTAGAAGCACCATACAGAGATTCATTTCTCATCCTTTGCTGCTTAACAAGAATTACTTTAGATGTGAGACGAGCCACTATTTACAACTGAGTGGCACCACCATGGGGTCCAACATGGCTCCGTCTTATGCTAATCTAAACATGGACATCTATGAGCACACTCACATCTTGCACGATGCCCCCAATGTGCTTTTTGTTAAGAAGTACTTGCGCAATATACTGCACCGACACACTTTATTCGAGCAAATACCCAGTATGTACCTGGCAGATACCTGGAATGCGCCGCTCCTCACCTCTGACAAGCCCCGTTGCGTTTGCCTTCCCAGCCTGGGTTCATGCCTGGCTGACGGGCGGTTGATCTGTTAAATGATAATGATTAGGATTTAATAGGCTGCAATGCTTCGCGTGTCTACCAGATGGCATAAATTCATGAATTGTAATGCAGTATATATATATATACTGTGCAGTATTGCAGCCAGCGGGAATAAAATGCTTCAATCCCTGCCTGAAAATACCTCAATGCACTCGGGCAGAAAACAGTCACAAACCTCAATACACCCGGGTATACCCGAATTCGTGGGACTAGCCGAGCTCGAATAAAGTGTGTCGCCAGTGTAGATGATATCTTCATTCTTTGGGATGGCTCTGAGTCTGCTCTCCTGGAATTTATCCAATATTTGAACAATATTCCCTCAACAATTCGTTTTTCAGCGCAATTCAGCTCTAAGGAAATTACCTTCCTGGATACTACTGTATATAAGAAAACCAATGGCCTGGCAACTCGGCTATTTCAAAAGGATACGGATAGGAACACATTACGATACGCAACCAGTCATCATCCTGTGCCGCTTAAGCAAGGACTCCCCTTTTCCCAACTACTTTGGGTCAAAAGGATTACCAGCAACCCGGATGAAGTAGAAGCAGCACTTTTGGATATGGCGCTCCGTTTCCGCGAAAGGGGTTATAAGTCCAGTGACATACAGGATGCACTTATTAAAGTGAGGCGGATTGATAGAGAGAGACTCCTGTAACCACATGTCAAGAATCCTACACAGGATCGCTGTCACTTTGTCAGTACTTTCTCGACAGCCTCTGGGTTTATCAAGTGCAGTATTCACAAAAACTGGCACATCAAGTGACAATAGAATTGGCAACATTTGCAAGGAACCCCCTCTGCTATGCTACAAACGTGGGCGCAATTTGGGCGATATGTTGACGCAATCTGATCCAGTCACTAAATATGCCAGTACTAAGAGCTGGCTCTGCAGAAAACCAGGAGTTTACCGGTGTCATGGATCTACGAATTGTGTTTTTTTGCAAACCGGTACCAGTTTTTCGCATCCGCACAGTGGGGCACAAATTAAGATTAGACATTTCATGAACTGCGAGACACGTTTTGTCGTGTATATGATCAGATGTCCCTACGGCCTCCATTATATTGGGAAAATGTCCAGGATGCTCAAAGAACGCCTTGCAATACATCACTCTACTATTCGAAAAGCTTTATCAAGTCCTGACAACACTGAGTTTGCGTGCCTTCCTGTGGCCAGACATTTTAAGCTGCTTAAGCATCCCTTGGCAACTATGCGCTGCATGCCTATTTTTCATGTGCCTCCCCTGCATCGAGGAGGTGACAGGAATAAAATCCTGTTGCAGCAAGAGGCCAGATTAATTTATGAGTTAAGAACTTTGGCACCCCTCGGTTTAAATGAAGATCTCAAGCTGGGTTGTTTTTTGTAATTGTTTTATTTTCCCTGCTCTGCTTTTTCTTCCATACCCCCTTGTGTTTTTTCCGTTTTTCCTTCACTGTTTTTCACTTATTGCACTTCCAAGGTGTTCCCATGTCTATTTGTGTGTGGGACTGCCATGTCCAACCTTCTTTTTATGGTAACCCCATAATGTATTGTTAACCTATTTATACTATAGGTTTCTTTTGTATTATACTCGGGCCATTTTTAGGCCATTTTTGGGGGGGTTAACATCCAGTGTTGGACATTGCTGTCTCTCTCTCATTTAGCTCCTCTGTGTGTTCTGTCCTGCTAGTAGCTTAAGGGGTTACAGTGTTTTACTTGCTGGGTGGCACCCTTGCCTTACCAGTTCTGTGGTTTGGCCACTAGGATATCGAGCCACTCAACTATTGACATTTGCATACACATGATGCCTACATGCAGAGCTGCTCGCATTGGACTGTCTGGCTGTCAGTATCTGCATTTGCCTTTCATTGGTCTGCTGGCCTGAGTAGGAGGTGCTCACACAGTTGTAGTTAATTTCATTGATTGGTTTTCATTTGGTGCAGGTGTGTTTTTAGTCACTGGTGGGGTATATTAAGGGGTCTGGATTAGTCACTGGTTGCACTGCCCTGAGGAAGGTCCCACTCTGAGGACCGAAACGTTGGCTGCCCTGTGTTGTTAATTCACTTTATTTACTTAATTATTGCGGTGTGCTGTCTCTTTGTTACCTGGATTTCCCTGGTTACACTGTACATGTTTCTATATGGGACGAGCATTTGCCTTCATTTGAGAAACCGTGAGTGCAAACTATTTTTTCATTGACTATATATATATATATATAATGATGTGTGTATATATATATATATGAGAGAGAAAAGAAGGCCCTAAAAAAGCACTCTAGTATGTGTATTAGTACAAATCACATAATGTTTATTAATGTATTGTCACAGAACAAAAATGGTTAAAACAAAGCACAGAAATGGTTAAAATACAGCATGGATCCCCTGTTCATTACAAAGCTAGACACATCCTCCAAACAAATGCCCAAAATACACTCAGATAATATTCTGAAATGCTTGACAAGGTAAACCAGGTGTGACACCCAAAAGGCTAAATAGTTACGGCTAGGGCTATGTGATCATCTGCAAAAATATGCCTACTTTCCCCTGCAATATAGGGTTTGTCTAGGTCGACACAGAGTAGCAAGTGAGTGACAGCAGAGATACACAATATACAGCCTGCAAAGCACATATAAGCCTATAGCTGAAAAGAGTGATACGTCACCTATGGTCAGGTACAATGTGGTCGGTGCATGAGGGGGGAAAACAAGGAGAGATGCTAGAGCATGGTAATGTGACCCAGAGAGGGGACAAACCAGGGGATCCTGCCTGCTAGACCTGCTCCTACGCGTTTCGGCACACTGCCTTTCTCTTGCATATATATATATATATATATAGATGCATGACGAAGCCACTGTACAAATGAATGGGTGAAGGGTGGGTATCGGGCCAGGGTGGCTTAACCCCTTAATTACCTTTGCGGTTATTATCCGATAAGGTGATTAAGGGGTTAATTGATATCTGAATGTTATTGCTATGTATTGGCTATGTATTTTGTTGATAACGGAGGACAAGGATTGTGCTGGCGACGGGGGCTTCTTATTGATGAGGTCAGTAGAACTTTATTTATTTTATTATGCTAGTTAATGTGTTTAATAATGGGCACATAATCTATTATCCCTATCTGGATAATAGTTATTTTGCACATTATTGTACTGTATGTGTTGTGTGGGGGGGGGGGGATTGATGTATTTAATGTGTAGGTCAGGTTTATTTTTTTTACATTCAGGGTTGATTCCTTTTGGTTCTGCGTGAGACCTCTGGAGACCACCTGCGGTATCCTCGAATATCTCACGGGTATCAGGCTGGTGGGTCCACGGGGGACACATGCGCGGAAGAACCGGTGGCCCCACATCTGTGGGGGCACCGTGGACCCGTAGTGTTCGGGGAAGAACCGGTGGCCTCACATCTGTGGAGGCACCGCGGAACCGTAGTGCCCACCCGTGGGTCCCCAGACCCCCGTGGGAACAACCCGAGGCCCCTCAGACACCTGTGGGTCTGACACGGGGCCCCCAGACATCCACGGGCCTACCGTGGGGACCCAATTGTGGCCCACGGTGACCCGCGGAGACCACCTGGTGGGCCATGGTGCCTGGTGGGACCCACCAACAGGCCTCCAGAACCTGTATGAAACAAGTTGCTGGTAACCTGTAGATCTGTGAGGTGACCCGTTAGGCCCACCGGGGACTCACGTGGGCCTGGTGTATGAACCTTGTATGTAAAATAATAAATCATGTATTTATGGTGGGGCACATGGGGTGGGTTATGTGTTTAATAAATATATGTACACTGTGGGGCAGTGTATTGTTTTTATTGTGGGTACTGGGAGTGGGGGGAGGGGGTATTGGCCCCAAGGGTATGTTGGTAGGCCTCCCGGCTGGGTAGGCCTCACGGGGTGGAGGGTTAGAAGGTGGAGGGTATGTAGGCCTCCCAAGTGGTGGGTGAGGGTGGGTTAACCCCTTAATGCCTGTAGCGGTTAATAACCGCTATGGTGATTAAGGGGTTAGGGGACATTAGGGGACATTAGGGGGTGATTAAGGGGTTAGGGGACATTACATTGGATGTTTTTATTCTTCTGTATGTCTTGCAGCATCGGAGGGGCATGGGCAGGATGAAGATGAGGATGAAGACGGCCTTCATCGTGGGTGCCTGTAAAAGATAAGTGTAATATGTTTTTACTGTATTTATTGAAAGTTATATGTATTTACAATGGGCAAATGCATTATTATCCATATGTGGATAATAATAATTTTGCCCATTACTGTATAGTATGTGTTAGGGGGGTGTATTTAGTTATTAATATTGTTTATTATTTTTGGAGATGCAACATTGTTACCGCAGGCCCGCGGGTACCCCGGGACTCCCTCGGGGACCCCCGCACTCCCGCGGGGACCCCCGCTTTTTGAGCTGGGGACACCCGGACCCCCGCAGGGGTCAGCCGGGGACACCCGCCGGCCTGTTGTATGGGTTTTGCGCCCTTCAAAAGGGTAAACAAAGAATTTTTTCTAAGTCCTGCTTTTTTATCACAAGCCCTAAACTTGTGAGCTTAATTCAGCGCAACTGACACGTACGATCTGTTTGCGTTGCTTAGTGAATCCCGCAGAAGGGCAGGATTCAGCGCAAACAGCTAATCGTACGAGCAAAGTTGGACTTCGAAAAAATATCAAGAAAAAGTCAGGTTTAGAGCGCAAAGTGCCTGTTTGTGCGGCTTAGTGAATAGCGCTCAGCGGAACTTTACGTTCTAAGAGCACTTTGCGCTCTTAAAACGACTTATCACTGCTTAGTGCATAGCCCCCATTGTACTGGTTAAAGATTAAGCAACAAAACAATTTACCACCATGTTCAATTTGTAAGTAAAATAGTTCTAATTAGATCTACTACAATTTTAAATGTGTTTAGGTCTGGTAGGTAACAGTAGTGGTATCATTTATCCACTGACAACTATGTGAAAAGATACATTAAGTAATTGTGGCATGTACAGGTTGTATTGAATCAGTATCTTGTATTTATTTATTGTACTGTAAAATACTGTACAAAGTACATTAATCAGAATTCTAGAGTTAATAATGCCCTGTGAGTCATATTAAAAAGTATTTTCTATTCATGAATGCATTTTCCATGCTTGATAGGACTAAACACGTTTTTGAATTCCTCACATACTGAATGCTTGTTTTGATTTGTTGCTAATTGTGATATTTTGATGTCACTCATCAATTTTTTTGTTGTTGGTTGCTGTAATTGTTGGTGATGTAGTTGTATATTTCATCAAGAATTTGAAGACAGTAAATACTATGCATTAATCATGATCAAATTCGACAAGGAAATTTCACAATCTGAAATCAGTCACAATTTCATACATGAATATACTGTATTGAACTTAAAGGTCCATTGTTTAAAGTTACAGTAGCAAGATTGTTAGCTATTAGTATTTATACTAACATTTGTAGTGCATGGAAAGCTAATTTTGAATTGCGCTTTGTGTGCCTATGTAATAATCTGTAATTTCTCAAACTGCGCCAGCATCATTAAAACATTTATTTTTTTTGAGCAAAAATGGACTGCGCTTGGCAAATAGATGTTAATGGTACAGTTTGTACTAAAACAAATTTTTTTTGCATGCGCTCCCAAAAAATGAAAATACATCAAAACCGTCCCCCAAGTTAAATATGGTGTAAACCCTAAATATCTGAAGAAGGATTGATCTACTGCTGCGGCCAAGTTTATTCGAGCATTTGCCCGTTCTTGGCCGCAGCAGTAGCCTGGCGCGCGCCCGAGGGTGACGGGCGCGCGCCGAAGCAGCGGAAGAGCGCCCTCCGATCGGGGCGCTCTCCCTACCGCTGCCGGGTCCGCCGGGTCCCCCGGAACCCCCTGCCGCCGTCCCGCGATCCCTCGGGGAGCCCTGGACGCGCGTGCAGGGGGCGCAGGCTCCCGAAGACGCGTGACCGCGCATCTATGACGCGCGGCACGCCGAGGGGCGGCCACTAGCAAGCCGGGAAATCTCCCGGCTTGCGGTACCGGCCACACTTTAATAAAGTGTGTCGGTAGTCTATACCCCTAAATGGTGTGTTTTGTAGTCATCGTTTATGCTTAATAAATGGAGTGATTACCTTTTTTGATGGATGTGTGCGTTCATTTTTTTTTTTTGGAGTGAAGTCAATGTGATGTGATACTGTGGCGATGCAGATTCATTCTCTTGTTTAGCCCCTGTCCCGTCTCACCTATGTTGTAGCATCCCCTGGGCATTTCATGCACATGATGAGATACACAACATTGGTGGAGGAACCTTCCTCTGATTTTATACTCCAGATTCCTGTGTGATATTTGTATTGTGCTCGCTGTTTGGAGCATTGGGCAGGTTTGCATCTTGCGTCCTGGCATGGTCTTGGACGGGACAGGGGCTAAACAAGAGAATGAATCTGCATCGCCACAGCATCACACGCGGAACAAGAAACAGTCTTGTAGGCAAACATTTCTCTGAATCTGGCCATAAGATGATTGCTGCTAAAGTTGGTTCTACAAGCTATTGAATCATAAGGTATACTTCGTTTTTCACACATGGCTTCTCCATTTTGGCTTTATTTTTGTTTGATCTGTATTAAGATTGTACAACTTTAGCACGACATGACACAGTGTAAAATGTCATGTGTTGTTGTTCATCTGAGGTTGTATTTACCAAATTTTAAGACCTGCTAAAGAACAGATGATTGTTATTATGTCCTGATATGTAAACCATAGAATTCAAAGGTGGTGTACTTTGTTTTTCACACAACTGTACATAGTGAGCCCCTACCAATTTTCCAATTAGTGCCGGTATAATACACCCCAGTGTCATAGTTATTGGTGTTCTTAGTTTGTTAGCAACCACGAGGTTAACTGTTAATAAACTTTTAAAAGTTGTTGAATAAAGTTTTGTAGTTTTTCTATGTTAGGTTTACCACTGCTCTTATTGGTTGCCAATTATTGATGACACAGTGAGGGCTGGGCCTCGGGCGCGCATGCTGCTGTGACGCTCCGGGGGAACTGAGGGCAGTAACATCATGCCTTCTCAGTCCCTCGGCTGCCAGCTTGATGCCCGCGCGGGGGGAACGGACGTGTGATGTCATCACGTCAGTCACGTCACGGGGGCGCCATCTGTTCACGCATGAGCGGGACAGACATGCATCATGTATGAGGGCAGCCAGGTACTGGCAAATACATCTCTCTCTCACCCAAGATACTTCACCACGCTTGCGCGGCCGGCGCGTTCAGTGATGTCACGATGTTATTGGCGCCAAACGGAGCAGCAGGTAAGGGGTTTATAAGGGTGAATTGTATTGCATTTAGACACTCCTTGATAAAGTGCTTGGTGCACGAAACATGTAGGAGGGTTTTTTGTACCTCCATCTTTCTTTTATGGACCAATTAAGGTTATTTTTTAGTAGTTTTTGACCCACTCTCTTCTTGCTGTACGCCTTTATCTGCATGGATGTTTACCTCTAAATGAAGGCTGCTACCTACAAAGTAACCGGTGTTTTCATAAGCTTACATTTGTTTCAGGTTCTAACCTAAGTAAACAATTACACACCATTAGGCTGTTAAAGAACTTGAATTTGTTGGGGTATAATTTACATACTTACCTTTCTAGAAAGATATCAGAGCATATTGTGCTCTAGGAAACCGGTGCTCAAGAGTCACTCACAGATAAGAAAATAAGGCAGAAGTTCCGCTGTATAGTAACAGAACACCCATCAATGGGTAATAGTACTCACGACTTGGCAAATGGGCTGCTGGAGAGGGGGGGGGGGGCATCTGGTATAGCAAATAAATGTTGCACGCCTTACATCAGGGGGTAATCCTCGACTGGCACATCTCTCACGGCACTGTTGATGTCGAGTGTGGTGTCCACGCCTCCCGCGTTGCTAAACTCAGCTCTGTAGCGGCTCTCTCAACTCCGCATCACAGCCAGAAGTATTCAGCGTCGGAACCCTCAGACCTCTCTGCCCAAGCTGCGTGATGTCATCTCTCTCAATGGATGAAGTAAAGGTATGGTGGCGTGTAATTGCCAAATAAACACAGCGTAGTGGATCCTCTGCTTGGCGTGCTCCCTGGTATCTGCATGCAGTATATGAACAACTCCCCAGCAGGGGACAAACCAGTGCACAGCAAAGGGATGAATGAATAATCAGAGGGATTTATTTAGATAAAAAACATGGACAAAGAAAGCCCTGATACAATCACTTAAACTTTGATAAAGCACCCTGCGTGTGAAACATGTTAGAGTGACTGTATCAGTGCTTTCTTTGTCCATATTTTTTATCTAAATAAATCCCTCTGATTATTCATTCATCCCTTCGCTGTGCACTGGTTTGTCCCCTGCTGGGGAGTTGTTCATATACTTACCTTTCTAGACTAGCCAAAGCTAGTGGTTTATTAACAGTTAACCTCGTGGCTGCTAACAAACTAAGAACACCAATAACTATAGTTATAGCAGCATACTGTATCATGTTTAGCATTTATAAATGCTACCACTAAAACTATAAATTGAAACAGTACCCTCTGTTCTAATGATGTAAAGTCACCACCTATTGACACTCGAGGTTACTAGAGTACAATTAAATAAATATGTTCTGCTCCACCAGGGGTCACAAATAGGTAACCTAGAAGATTTTGTGGTCTTCTAACAAGGCCACATTAATTTTATACTACGCTTTTTATCACTTCTATCACACTCTCTATTAGTGGCGAACATCGCCTTATGTAAATAAGGAGTAGCAGTACCTGGATAGTACCAGGACTTACTGTAGGATCAACTGCTCACCCACTCAGTGGTGATGTTCGCTTTTTGAAAAATATGGTATCTTACCTTCACCTGGTCCGGACAGGATTTGAGGTGAACTTTCACCTGTTCTAACAGGAACACACATCATGGACTGTCATATCACACAGATATGAATTCGAGAGGGATTAGTTAAGAAAGCGATTTTCTGAGGATTTTGTGTTGTATAGTCCACCATTATTTTAACATTATACCAATAAAGTTTTTATTTTAATTATATCATCTTTACATGAGTTGGGAGTGCTATACTAGGGGCCTTTCTTTCCCTACCTATGTCTCTTCATAGGAATTCCATCAATAATGAGATCAATCAATGCCAACCCCCATCGACATCCAGCCAAACTCGCTCCCCCATACCTGAGAGAACAGAATGTAAGATTTATTTCACACTTCGCACACATGCGCACTATTAACTGCCATCCCGCAACCCCCATCTGCAAGACAGTATAAGCCGCCGAAACATTATACCAAGTCAATTGCAAAGTGAACAAAGGAGAAGTTGCATATTTATGCACTGGATCCGATTTGACGAGAGTCCCCAATACTTTGTTGCAGAAGGGGTCGTAGTATTGTGAACTCTCTCGTCAAATTGGATCCGGTGGTAAATATGCAACTTCTCCTACATGGCTTACAAAGGCCCCTGGTGTGCACAAGTGCAGAGGTTGTGTTAATTGTCGGTATCTGATTTTAGGCAGCTGTTTCACACATCCACATTATGGTAATCCCATTAAAATAGTGGATTTCTTAAACTGTGAATCCAAATTTGTTGTATACATTATCAAATGTCCCTGTGGGCTCTCCTATGTAGAGAAAGCATCTCGGATGCTCAAAATAGAATAGCTATACATAGATCTACCATCCCAGAAGGCCCTCTCTGATTCTAAAACATTTGCCAATAGCTAGGCATTTTAAGCAAAAACAGCATGGCCTGGCCACATTCCGGTGCATGCCAATTGCACAGGCTCATGTCCCACCAAGGGGCGGGAACAGACACAAGTTACTGCTTGAACTTGAGGCTAAAATGATTTATAAACTGAATATGATTGCCCCAAACTGCCTCAACGAGAAGTTCCTATAGGACTTCATTTCATTTTACCTACAAGACCTCATGTATTGAACTACAGTACTGTGCCTGAATCTTCTGCTATATGATGGGTACTGTGGTGTCCAGACTGCTATGTGTCTTTTTTGCATGTTCATCCGTCATCACATTATTTTATAGTCACTTGACCTTTCTTTTGTTCCACTCGCTGCCCCTTCCATTTATTTTTTACCCCCACACCCCTTCTTTTTTTCCTCACTGTGTCCCACACTTTTCACCTTCACATGTTTGGTGTTACAGTGTTGCTTGTTTTGTCTTATTTGCGCATTTTTTTTCAGGTTGCTTTTGTTCAACATTGCCTCTATGGGCCTCATGCAGTAAGCGCCGATAAGGCTTTTATCTGCATTTTCGCGCCCAGATTGGATTTGAGATTCAGTAAGCGCCTATAAGTGCTCAAAATCGGCCGTTTTTCTTGCCGATAAAAATGTATCGGCATGCGGCTGCCGATAACCCATTTATCGGCACTTTTCGGCACTTTTTGAAATCGGCTGTATTCAAGTAGCCCCGATCAGATTATCGGTGCTGATCGGCACTCAGAAATGGAGATTTCATCGGAAATTGGTCCCGCCAACTAAAGTTGGCAAGTTGGAGGGGAGAGATACCAAACATGCTGGTTTAGGTGTCATATGTGTACCACATGAGCATTTACGTGTAAACATACAGTACCGACAATGTTTATTGAAGCAAAAGCCGCCGGTTGACCAGGACTTACTCCGGCTGGTGCTGAGAATAGTCAGTGCGCCAGCCGCATCCAGCCGCGTCCCCTCCGTTTCCCCCCCCCTCCAATCGGCGCGCAATTTAAATACCTTCCCGACCCCCTAGCGGCTCCTGCTGTGCCCCTCTGCATCCCCGCTCCCCCGCTTACCTCATTTCAAACCTTCAGGGGAGTCGGGGAAGTCGGGGAAGCCGGGGAAGCCGGGGAAGCCGGGGAAGCCGGGCGCGCACGTCACTGTGACGTCACCGACGTCACGCGAACGAGCCGCTTCCCAACGCTTCTCCACGCTGCCGCCACGCATCCAGCCGTGCGGTTTTTAGTCGAATAAACATTGTCGGTGCTGTATAAATGTAAGGAAGCTTGCATGAATATTGTATGAACTTTGGCAACATTTTTAGACTGATTGTTATGGTCGTTCTATAGCATGAAGGAATATGTGTGTAACAATAAAGTTTAATTGATAGATATTATAGAATAATATTTTGATATTAAGACATCTCACATGACCTAGGATAACATGTCTTTGAAAAATCAATGCAAAGATAGACTTACCTAGTAAATGCCCATACAGACAGTCATAGTGCTCCAGAATCCCTGTGAAAAGAACTGTATTTTCCTCTTCATTGAACCGAGGATTACGTGGCCGCTCCACACGTTTCTTCCGAATACGTGTAGGCCCAGAGCTTGGCTGCTGCTGACTGGACTCTCCTTTTTCCAATGGAAGAGACTCCAAAAGCAGGCCACCAGCAACCACCCCACCACCAGACACTCCAGCAGCACCAGCAACAGAGCCACCAGCAGCCCTCGCACTCACAGCATCACCACTCGCACTCCCAGCAACACCATTCGCACTCGCAGCAACAGCACTCCCCTGAATCCTATGTTCACTCAGACGCGTACTCACATGACTACCAACCACTCACACCAGCATCACTCTTCCCACGCTTTGCTGCCATACCTCTAGCACTCACAAAGAACAGAAAAGAAATTTAAAGACAATCTCACTGAACACTTACAAAGTGAAAACAAGACAAAGATGTAAACAAAACAACCCAGGACAAACCTCTCACAATACACCACAACTGTCTCAGTCAATATGAAATATGCAAATCGGCCAGCTCTGTGTTTGTGTCTCTCTCTCTCTCTCTCTCTTCCAACAACACAGAGAATGAATAAAAATACACGCTGCCTTTAAATGGGCCGCTCAATCCAAAACATGCTTGCTTCGGCAGATTTACACATAGATGTTTGAATGAACTTCTCACCTATTAAACATGATGTCCTAAAAAGTGGTTGGTGCAAAGGAGGTATAACAACTTATACAGTAGTAGAAAGAGTGAACCGAGAAGTTCAAGGATAACCCTATAGATGCACTCTAAACCAAACGTGTAGATATTTCTAGGCCACAAGGATAAAAAATCCCTATACCAGAAACTAAAATGGCGCAAAACAAAAAAGTTTTAATACATCAATGGTTATATTACACTCAAATGGTTAAAAATATGGGTAAATGCTGAACCCCTAGGTGGAGCAATAATGAGAACCAATGGGGATAAATATGGGTAGAATGTCTCATATGTCATCTGAGGTTAACCCCATCCGTTCCTGCGTGTAGTAAGAACACGTGATGCCCATATATATAACACACATCACATATGTACATTCAGTGGCCTTAAAAAGGCAATGGCCCAGTGACAGCATAAACTCTAATTCACCACCTGCAAATTGGGTGTGGTAGATGCTGTAGTAATTAGCATACATATGGTGTAATAGGATCTATGCCTCTAACAAACTAACAGTATTCCTCTGTTGGATAAGACAATTAGTATCCCTTCCCTCGCATAGGATTGGATGCACTGACAATAAACAATGTGTCTGACTGGTAATCATAAGTGCCTGTATAATACCAGCATATTCAGATACCAACTTTCAAAACAGATAGTGGTTGTTGCACGCTACTGGGTCAGCAGTGCAGCAAGAAAATCTCCCCGTAGGCGGGATATCGTGCCGCCACAGCAGTGGAGAGGGAGAGATAGGAAGGGGGATGGAAGGGAAGTCAAGAGAGCGGGCTACGGAGAGCCCTTGTGTATAGTTAGAGGCATACGACCCGTAAAGGCATCCAGTGTCTCCACGCAGTTGCTACTCCGATGCGGTCACTTTCGTGACGTCATTAACATCCGACACGTGTTTCGCGCGTGTGACGCGCTTCTTCAGGGGAAGATTTAGCAAGAAGTTTCATTGGGGAACCTAACACCACCTCGCCATGCACGCCGATACACCTGTGTGTGATCGGCAAATCATCGACAGAGTGGGAGCAAATGTTTTCGGCTTGATTCGGTAGGGATTCGGCACTTATTGCATACGGAGAGGGAAAATCGGCAGAATCATGCCGATAAGGCACCCTTGGCGATTGCACTTTTTCGGCGCTTACTGTATAGAGCCCTATGTATCCATGTGCGCTTTATCATGCATTTGTTATTAGTACTCCCTATGACTTTTCAATATGGTGCTATGCAGTAATTCTTTCAGGAGGGAAAGGCCTTTAACTCTCTCTCAGACTCTCTGTCTGCTCAGTATGTGCCGAATGGTTACCATGGTGACCCGGGACATTCTGCCGCATGGGCACTTATTACGTGAGTGGACCGAGGGTATTAGCAGGACTTTGAAGTGAAGAAGAGGCACATAGAGCATGCGCAGTTCTGTCACTATAGTGACAGAAGGCGCTCTGCAGCACCGGCTCATGCAAGCGCATTAAGGATATTGAGCTGGGCTTGTGAACGGAGAAGTGGATCATATTCAGTTTGGTTACTTTCGTAACGCAGGACGCTCTTCTGCACCGGCTTATAGTCACGTGGGCTAACCAGGGCTAATAACGGGTCTTCCACACGGTTGATATTATACTGGACTAGTTAAGCTACTCACCTACATTTTAGCGCGGATTTCGTGATTTTAATTGGTAGGTGTGTTTTGAGACTCTAGGGTGGTGGGTATAAGAGTCACCTACCCCCTTCCCCTGAGCAAGGTCCCCCTGTGTAGATTATATACATTGGTTATATGTAATAATAATAGCATGTTCTTGTATAGCGCTGCTAGTTTTATGTAGCACTTTACAGAGACATTTTGCAGGCAAAGGTTCCTGCCCCATGGAGCTTACAATCTATTTTTTGGTGCCTGAGGCATAGGGAGATAATGTGACTTGCCCAAGGTCACAAGGAGCCGACACAGGGAATTGAACCAGGCTCCCCTGCTTCAAACTCAGTGCCAGTCAGTGTCTTTACTCACTGAGCCACTCCATCCCCCTGTCCTCCCTTATATGTGCTCCCTTATATGTGCTATATCTTCAATGCAATGCAACTGCAGTTTTGGATACCCATTGAGTGTGGTTGCCTTTTTGCCAACTTTGCTGTTGGTAATATATATATATATATATATATATATATATATATATATATATATATATACTGCCTATCTTTCCCCACCCTCTTATGTAAGTCTTGCTAGCTGTAAGGGGTTAATCTGTGGGTTTGTGACTCCTACCCATGCTCCTCTATGATGGACAGGAGTAAAGGTGACTCATGGCCTTTGTAAGCCTATCAGGGACAGGTATAGACCATGAGCCCGCCACTTCTGCCCTAATTAGGGGAATGCCAAATTTAGAGTCAGACCTGTTCCTGCTCTGAAGGAGAGAGGAAGCAGAGAGCTATGAGTCTCTCCCATGGCGTGATGAGCGTGCTCGCCCTCAGTCTTTGGACTGAGAGAACATCGGATTCATTATTTGTGATGTGTACTATTAGGCTATTTAGTTATTTTCTTGTTGGGGTGTTTTGGTGCTTCTGTATTTATGTTATTATTGTGTATTTTTGGCCTTAATTATTTTTATTAGGTTGACCTTTGAGTGATATAGTTGCTTATCATGGCCATATTATATGGGTATGATATACCACTGTGCCAATCAATGGGTACAGGGTGGATAAAGTGGGTTCGGGGTTGGTGCTTAGGCTTCCTTGGTGGGTAGCGTTGGATGGGGTTAACCCGTTAATTACTATAGCGGTTAATAACCACTATGGTGATTAAGGGGTTAGGGGCCATTAGATTGTATTATTTATTGTATTCTTTCTGGCAATGGAGGACATGGACTGCAGTATTCTGATGAGGATGCCCTTAATGATGTCAGGGGTAAGTAGAAAGTTTTATTTACTTTATTTATGCTGACTGGCTAATGTTTGATTTTATAATGAGCAAATTAGCTATTATCCATATCTGGATAATAGTTATTTTGCCCATTACTGTACTGTATGTGTTGGGGAGGGGCGGGAGGTGTATTTATTGCTATGTATTACACTTTTTTTTTGCAACATGATTGGCGCCTCAGGCCAGCGGGATCCCTGGACATCTGTGGGGACCACCCATGGACCCCAGGACACCCACAGGGACCAAAGCATATTACATATAAGTACCACAGAAAAGTCTCCCTATTCAGCGCAATACAGAATCTGTGTTAATGAAATTAAGTTAAAACATAACATTTATTAAAGATCATCATAAAATAACCGCTTGTAATGGTGAGTGACTTAAACTAAAGTAAAAAAACAGTCCTAGGTGTTCAATTTATATACCTGTCTGGATGTAGTCAAAGGACAAAAGACATCTCATTAAAGGTTGCTTACTCTGGTAATGTATCTGCAAGCAAGGTTGTAAAGGTGTACACAATTCACCTCCTTAGGTAAGTATATTAGATGGCTAGTTCTAGCAAAAATTGCTTTATACAGAAAAATAATGGTTGTATTGGTGTTGAGAGGATTCAAATTAAATACAAGTTTACAGCAGACCTTACAAAACATAGAAGCATTTGAACACATCGTTGTAAATTAATGTGTCAGATTATCCAAAGCTTTGCTTAAGGATATGAACACATTGTAAATAATGTGTTGCATTTAAGTTAAACCCTAAAAGTGTCACATTTAAGACACAGCAATTTAACTAAACATAACAAACATATGTATGCCAAAATGTGTCTGGTAGCTGATTAACAATTGCACCTCTCAAAAACTGCTGACAAATATTTGACCAATTCTATAAAGCACAGAGTACTAGACAATAAGCCAGTTGTTCTTACAGATGCATATATACTCAAAACACATTTGCACCTATAATTAACCCTGTAAGTGTCTCGTTTAGGACACACCTGTTAACCTAAATATATTCCAGCCTATTCAAATATACTGTATGTGGCATTCAAAATAGCAGGTTACAGATTGGTGCTCCAATGTATGGATCTAGACAATTTGGTTTAGCACGGAGACAGGGTTTTTGAAGCAACAAATATTAAGCTCACATTGCACATAATATGTACCTGTAAGCCAGGTTTTAAATATTACAGAGATGCAAAATAACGCTTGCAATCATTAAAAAGGCTCTAAAAGTCCAGTGAGGTATTCCTATCTGTATATATACAAACGGAACCACCTGAGTCATTTACTCAAAAGCCGCAGAGCATATAGAACTATTTAATATGTAACACATATAAGTATCCATTTTGTAGCAGAGTGTTTCCCTTATTGTGTAATCCACTTACAGTTCGCTGGTCACAGAGTAACAGTATGCGTTGATTAAGTGGCAAAAAACCTTACTTGGTTTAGACTTCATGGACCTCCTTGGTATTACCCACCAGCTGCTCTGACTTTGGGGTGCCTCACGGGACCCGATGGCGCTAATTTCAGCGTGGAACATGCCTTCTTCCTGGGGTGACCTCACAGCGCTAGTGCCTGCCCCTTTATACTGACAGCACATTGCCATAGTAACCACTTAGCGCATTGCGGTAAAATTGCTCACACATCTAAGCGGACGAATAAGTGTTTGGTAAGACAGGAATTAGACTCAGGCTGAGTCCATAGAGACTGCAGCCATGCGGAGGCGCGCGGAGGCTGAGGGAAAGCAGGTGCTTTCCCTGGCCTTAGTGCGCGAGCCGTCCGGGGGCATGTCTGGGGGCGGGCCAGTGACGTCACGGAGCTGGTTCGCCCTAATTGGGCGAATCGCTCCCGTGACCGGCCCTCCGCTCCCCTCAGCGCCAAAATTTAAAATGATCTGTCTCCTCCGCCTCCGCACACCTGCGGGAGCATGCGGAAGCGCCTCCTAAAGCCGCCCTCATAAAGGGTGCATGGGGTAAGTCCGCTGCCACAGCGCGGCTCAGTACCATCTGCCTGACCATGTCCCAAGCTTTAGAGAAACGTAGAATATACAAAGCCCTCATTAAGGCCGTGGGGACTTAAAGTACTGAGAGTATATATCCACCTTGCTTACAGGCGCAACAGGGCTTTGTCCCAGTTTCCTCTTCTAATTGTTTGTAGGATGCTATCTATTGCCTGGAACATTATACTCCCTGTGTCCCCGCCATGCCTTTCTCTCACATGGAGCGACAGTGGTGTATCAATTGCATTCCGAATTGTGCCAAGATGTTCTAGCACTCTAACCCTAAACTCTCTTCGGGTTTTCCCCACATATTTAAGACCGCAAATGCAGGTTGCCAAATAAATGATTCCCTTTGATCTACAGTTCATAAACTGTTTTTGTGTAAAATGTTTAGTGTTTGCCGAATTGCTGAAAATACTGCTGTTTTGTACAGATGGACAGGTTTTACACCTATGGCACTTATAGCAGCCTTTAGTGTTTTTTCCAAGCCATGTTGTTTTACTTGTTTTATTTGTTCTTGAAAAATGGCTGCTCACTAGAGTGTCCCTTAGATCTCTTGTCCTCCGCCATGTGATATTCGGGCGTTTTTTTTAGCACTTTTTTAAGATCAGAGTCGTTCAGCAAAATGTGCCAGTGTCTTTCAAGCGTACCAACTATATCTTTCCACTGTGCATTAAATGACGTAATGCATCTTAATTCTCTTTGTGTATCTGATTTCTTTTGGTTGGTTAGAAAGGTATCCCTGTTAGTTGTTAATGCCCTATGATAGGCCTTTTTTATACAGCTATTGCTATACCCCCGTTCGGCAAAATTAGATCTCATTACTTTTGCCTGGGCTTTAAAGTCACCCAGATTCGTACAATTGTGGCGTATCAGCCAAAACTGTACAGTTGGTATGCCTCGTTTTAGTCCTAAAGGATGATGGCTATCAAACTGCAGGTAGCTATTTGTAGTTTCGAAAATCCCATACTTGTCAGATGACCATCATCCATTTTCTTTATTGTGAGGTCTAGAAAGTTGATCTGAGTTTCACTGACCTCACAAGTTAATTTCAGATTATGGTCTTTAGAGTTTAATTCCATCAGGAATTCTGTATATTGGGCTTTTGTACCACTCCATAGGAGGAGAATGTCATCTATGTAGCGAAGCCATACATTGACATAACAAGTATGTCGATGCATGGCCTCAGAGAAGACACCATCTCCTCCCATCAACTTAAGTAGAGATTTGCGTATGTAGGGGCACACATGGTCCCCATAGCCGTACCGTTCACTTGGAGATAATACTTTTGATCAAAAATAAAATAGTTGTGGCACAATACAAATTGATGAATCCATTATGTTTATTAAAATGTATGCTTCTTGAATAGAGATAGTGTCTTATGGCTGTCAGTCCCACATCATGTCAGTTGTATACAGTGACTACACATCAAAACTTACCAAGAGGGTATGTGGATCCACTGTAATACAATCCAGATGTGTAAGTACATCCTTGGTGTCTCTCACGTAAGAGGGCAGAGCCAAGACAAATGGTCTTAACATTTGTTCTAAATAAATGCTCACCCTCTCTGTGTGAGACCCAATTCCAGAGACTATTGGTCGTCCTGGTGGTTTCACAAGTTTTTGGGGAACTTTCGGGATGCTATAGAAAGTTGCTATTGTTGCCTTTATGGTCATCTGAAATTCATATTCTTTCTTTGAAATTACCTTTTCAATTAAACCTTCCTTCAAAATTGCAGAGAGTTTCTTAGTGAATGTACCAGTTGGGTTCATACTAAGTACTTTATAGCACTTTTTGTCATTCAAGTGTCTTTGATTTTCTGAGACATAATCTACCGTATTTTGGAGCACAATTATTCCCCCTTTGTCTGTCTGTTTTATAGTTACAGAGCTCATATCTTTAAGTTCTTTAAGAGTTCTTTTTTCTTTTCTGAGGGAGTTAGGTTTGTGCAAGTATCATTTGGATAGATACTTTCTAAGTCCTTTGTTACAAGATTAACAAAGGTAGAAACATTTGTGCATGAATTCAAATGTGGGGTAAAACTACTTTTGTTCTTTAAGTTGGAGTGTGTTGCTTGTTGCGCTCACCCTCTTCCTGTAGTATCAGTAGATTTTCTAAATTTTCTTGATCTTCTACATTGAATTCCTCTAGAATCAGATTATCTGTAATACGTTTATCTCTGTGGCAGAAATGTTTGTAAAGCAACATCTTGCGAACAAACAAATTGACGTCTTTTATAGTATCAAAAAGATCAAATTTGATAGTAGGGACATAATTCAAACCCTATGCTAAGGCATCAGTTTGTCCATTCGTCAGAATTGTGTCTGTCAAATTAATAACATTACATTTATTTTTCTGTTCTTTACCTAGTGGCGCCACCTCCTCTCCCGTCTTCTTCTGAAACCTCATGGTCTCCTGTTGCCGCCGAACCATTCGCCCAACTCTCCTGGTTCGTTTCCTAGATCGTAATAGCCACTTGTCTCCAGGGTATCCTCTAAAAAAGACGAGGTTGAGGAAGAAGAGGAAGGACCTACTACTGTGTGTTCTTTAGATTTAGTTTCTTTGTTATTGGTAGACTTTAGTCGAAATGAGATTTTATTTTAAAATTTATGTTGTACCCATACATTATTTTCAGTGTCTTAATTTTCCCACTCAATGATTTTCATTCAGGTTAGTGGTATTAAATGATGTTTATAAATCTTGTTCTCTTTATAATCACGTATGTCTCTTAGGAATTTATTGTGTTTCCGACTCTTTAGTTCTGCTACAAACTTATCTACATTCTTCTGTAGACTTATTTCATAAGTCTCAAAAAGAGGATCTTCCTTCCACTCTGATGCATTCACTTTTATACTCTCTAGCTCAATGTTGACCAGTTTCAGTTGTTTTTGTTCATAGTCTATCAATAATTCCATCAAATCAAGGGAACATTTAGAAATTAAAGTGTCTCATGATTAAAGAAAAGAAGGTTCTTGAATATGATTAGAAGAAGATAGGACCCCCAGGAACCCATGGGGACCACCTGAGAACCCCAGGACAGCCATGGGGACTACCTGAGGACTCCCAGAAACCCGTGGGGACCACCCAAGGGCCCCCAGACACCTGCAGTGACCACATGGAGGCCCATGGACACTTGCAGGGACCCCCCGGGGACTCCCGCCAGCCTCTGGTATCAATCCTGTGTATAAAAAAAATAGAAAATGCTTTTATGTGGGGGCACAGGGGGCATTTTTTTCCTAAGTCCTTTCTCACCGCTTATCGGCAGCTTCTCACCAACTTCCTGCCAACTTTTTCTGGCGGGATGATTTTGAGAGGAAATCTTTATTCTAGAGCCGCAATTAGGCTTGATAAGCTAATCGGGGCTACTAGAATTGCATGAGTTTGAAAACCTGCCGATAAGTGGCTTATCGTTTGGCGATTTTTTTCCCCTCAGAAACAAATTCCAAAAAGGGCTTTTATCGGTGACTTATTGGGGCTTACTGAATAGCAGTGGCCTATTTGGTGAAAAGGACTCAATAAGTGGCTTATCGGCACTTACTGCAGAGGCCCCTATATCTGTACTCACAGACAGCTGATATGAGTATGTTTCCTTTTTCTAATTATATAGCTCTCTTTGCTTATTTCAGTATTAGTGTAGTTCTTTTTAATTTTATTTAAAAGCTTTTTTTTATTTTCTTTCAATGTTCTCATAATTCAGTAACTTTGTCTGATTAATCACCTGCGAACCCTGACTAAACCATAGATTTTTAAATGACTAGAAAAGGCCAATTTTGCATGCTTTGCAATCCATGTGAAAGGTGATGCATCAAAAAGCATTTCAAACAAATTATGCATCATATGTGTGAATTCATATATAACACATTTTTTCAATGGTTGTATTGCATTTTAGCACTTAATGTTTCACACAAAAAAGTTTAAATAAAATCGTGGTACATAGGCACCAAAGAATTTTACGACATTGAAATAATTGTGTTGTCATGGAGACCCTGGTGGCTCCCAGAGAAGGCTGATATTTTAGTAGTCTCTGGAACCTTCCAGGAGAAAGTGTATACTGTGATTTTTTTCTATCTTGCCTGTGACTATTTTTTTAATTGCCTTTATCCTTAAAATAAGTACAGTATACAGGTTTTGATCTATACTACGTTTGAACTTGGATAAGTTAGTTCTTATTGCACACACAAAAAACTACCCAATATTTAATATCATATATTAATTAAATATTGTCTGTATTGGCCGGTCTATTGTTGTTCTAGAATTATAATTCCCCATTCCATGTATTAGCTCATTATATAATTATGCCTGCTAATTGACCGTAAAGTATTAGGAACAAAGCAATCTTTTTCAAACACAATATTTGTCATTTTAAATTATAATTTAAACATTACATACACACAAAGCACAAATAGTGCTCTCTTTGATCCTTATATGACATGACATTTCTCTCTGATAATGATTATAGATCAAGTACACAGGCATAGTAATGCTATTTATGTGGAGCAATTTGTTTTCATAAAAAGATGGATGAATATGCTGTAGCAACAAAGTTTATCAACTGTCTAGGCAAACAGGGAGCCCTTCACAGCACATCCTTTGAAAGTAAATTGGTTTAAATAAACATCTGTGTGCATAAGAAGATGATTTTTACTTGTATGTGAAATCCAAGAGTAGTTAAGCCACATTTTTATGAGCACATGGATGCTCATTTTTCAATGTCCATGCAAAAGCAACAAACAAATATGTTTAATGCATCGTAATAGTTTGATTGTATTATTACATTAATAGCCACTGGTTCCATCTAGAAATTAGGAATGCACAGTATATTATACAAATTTTAACTATTTTTTTAAAGGGAGGTACTTCATTTGGTGTATGATTCTCTAAGCTTTGCATTCATTATAACTCTACCGAACCTTCATTTAATGGATGAAATTATAATTATTTTACTCAGTCAGATCAGATGTTTCTAATAAGACTTGGAGTGGTAGCTTTGCACTTGCAATTTGATCACTGGGAACACTTTGGTGAAATATTAACTAAGGCCCTTTGCGGTTTTAATTAACCGTTTTGACGTTAAATACAATTTAATGTAAGTCAATTGCAGTTAGCACCAGATTGAGTACATTAACTTGCATTGGTCCTCAGTAAATATCCACTTTAGGGGTAAACATCACAAACTAGTAAAGTTCTTACTGAGTGTAGCCCTGGTAAGATTATGGGCTATATTTCTATCCTCCTCCTGTGTAGTAATCCCTGTTAAGGGCAGGTTTGCCAGGAGTTAGCATGTGTTTGCCCCACTTCAAGCACTTGCTCTGAAATGGTGAAGGTAGGTTACCTGACCCTGTGTCCAATCAAGAGACACAGGGGTGGTGCCTGCTGAAATCATAAAGAGCAGTGCACTTCCTATTTAGTCACAGAAGTTGTGTTCTAGTCTAGCTAGTGAGTGTGTGTTAACAGAGTGAAGGATCAGGTCCAAGCCTGATGAGAATAACAGATAGTTAGGTGGATAAAATACCTCTTACCCTGCCTAGGGGGTAAGTATAGAGCTAGCCCCACTCCTCATATTCCTGGGGCTTACTACAGATGGAGGCGCTGCACCATTAGAAGGAGAACGAAGGCATCCACCCCAGAAACCTGTTCTGTTGTCATCGCGGGAGACTCAGGCCCTGCTGTTGCCAGCAGGTATGCACCACACAGAGACATGCAGCCAGACCTTGAGACACCCTAGGGTATCTGATCTGCGATTGGGTGGGGGTACATGGGCTACATGAGTTAACAATTTTGTGATCATTTACATAAGTGAAAGTCCTCATATCTTTAATCAATATCAGAAGTACTTGTTCTAAAACTTTTGATCTGACGAAGTACAAATTTTATGGTTTCCAGCAACTAACTGCAACAAAAAATGATGCTAGGGTATAAAAATATAAGAAATAAGTTATCATGTATTTTTAACATTTGCATGGTTATAAAAATATGTGGTCTTTAATGTTACAGTTCCATCATCACTAACAGTGACATGTTTAATGCCATAAACCAAGTGATTGGTGCCTTTAATTAGACAAGTATAAGTATTTTAATATTTTAATACTCATATTTTATTGGTTTAACAAACAATTCAATATTTATACAATAATGAATATTGAGGGATATTTGGAAGGGGGTAGAGAAGGAAAAAGGGGAGGGAAGGTAAGTGTTGGGGTTCTTTATTTGTATTTTAATGTGAATCAGTGCATCAAGTCTCATCAACTAACCCTTGTTACAATATTACAATAAAGGTAAGTACTTTTTAAGTAGATACAGGAAAATGCTAAGCTAGAATCTCTAGCACTCTGCTCCATAAATTACAAAGTCTTCTAGAGCTGATTGTCCACTCCTGGTCCCAGGAACTTACAGTCTCAAAGTAGAACTAGGGAGCTATTTAGTACTTGTGCCGTTGAGCCTTGCATATTATGGTGTATCAGCCACAGCTGCCACACCTGGAATCTGGAGCAAGAATCTCTAAGGAAACTTGTCATTTACTCCATTTGGAGAACAGACCAATTTTTTTTTTAATATATACCATTGCTTATATCCAATGTAGGGCTATGGCACACCTTGTCGCCATCACTATATTAGAAATGAGTTTGTTTGTGTGATTGTCTAGATTTTGGGATTAAATTTAATTTAGATGAGCGTGAATCAACCTCCATGTAAAGCCTAGAACATTCTGTATAAGCATTTATACTTTGGCTCATAGAGAAGCTACCTTAGGGCAGGACCACCAAGTGGAAGATGTCGGCCACTGTTGAAACCCCCTGTGGCAGTTCTGAAAGGTCTATGGGAACATCTTCGAGAGCCACAATAGAGTTAGATACCATTGGTACAGGACATTATAGACATTTTCTTTTAGGACCGTACAAATAGATGTCTTTGAAGTGACCTCGACCATGTCCTACCATTCCTCAGGATCTAATACCCTTCCTAAATCCGATTCCCATTCATGTGAAAACCTGCTAGCCACCTGTGGCCAGATGAGAAATAGTGAAGAGTAAAAAATAGAAGTGATCTTTGATTGGTTAGGGAAACTGATGCAGATATCAGTGTACACTGTTAGTACAGATGTAGGACTGAATTTGTGTGGCATGCCTTTTAATTGCAGGAAGAGGAATATCTCTCCACGTCGCAAATTTTTGTCAGTTGACAGAGTTTCAAACACTTTTGGCCCAGTGTAAGACATCAGATTTCTATCACTTGTTATTCCCTTAGTTATCCATTCCCTGAACGCTATTGGATTCTGACCTGAAGGGAACTAGGGGTTATGAAACAAAGGGGTCATAAGAGATCACTCAGGAATGCCCTGAGGGGAAGCCCTGAGCTTTACACCTTGACGAGAGGCATGTACGCATTCCTCTACCTCCCTTTCTCCAGGATGCGACTCCTTGCTAAGCTCATTGGAAGAGCCACCATCAACACCAATGTAATACTCATGTTCTCCAAGTTTCACACGGGGACTCCATTAACCAGAAGTGACAGCTGTCACAACCTCTTCACTGCTAGAAGGGCTCCCTGCTACCCTACCCACTTCTCCTGACGGCAGTTCCAACTACTAAATCCCCACATAAGCATCTGTTGAAGAGTTCAGGACACAAGCTAAAGCAGCAGAAGCAGCAATAGAGGTGGTGGAAGTACAGTAGCAGACTTAGGTGGTGCAGCTGAAATCAAATCCAGGGCCAAAATGGTGGTTGTTCCAAGGGTTCCTTGTTACTTAGTGAGACAGAACAATCCTGTCAACACAGAGGAGGTTAATCCCAAAGCAGGATAGCTTTATAAATCTTCTCAGCTGACTCGTTAGGGGTGTAAAAACTCCACAGACTCACTACAAGAATCTCTAGTCCCTGCAGATGCCCTAGACTGCTCAAGGGATCACAGGGGAACTGGATTTCCCTGGGCAAGCAGGAATTGGACCCTGGACCACTGAGGAGAGAAACTCTGCACAAGGACTTACAAAATCCTTAGCATGCAGAATGTAACTGACCTCCACTATGTTACCGAGTAGTTGTTGGAAAGTAACCTAGCCTCCCAACCTATAGAGAGGGTGTCTGGGAAAGTGCAGTGTGTCCTCCTAACAGGAGTTAGGCAACTTTTTCTTCTGTTAAACCCTGTTTTGAAAGTAGAAACTAATAAAAAGTCTATATTTTCTCTTTAACCCGTCTTGTGGTCAAAAACCTTCTTTACATATCTACTAATGTAGTCCACACCACATTAGACATGGACTCAGCTCCAGCAAAGCCGACAACAGCCTGACACAAGTGCACATCTGGATCCATCTGCTCCTTGATCACCTGTTCAAGCAACAGGTGGCCGTGTGAAATTACCCCTGAGGAAGTGACAAAGTGTGTCATGAAAGTGACAAAGTGTGTCACGAAACTAGTAGGGTGGAGCTGTCACCATCCGTATAAGTTTAGACCGGAGCTGACGCTCTAGGAGTGACTTCATCTGTGGAGATCAGGAGAGGAGTGAGACGCCAAGCCCAGCTGCTAAACTCCACTCTGAGGACTGAAGCTGCGGACTGCATTTTCGTGCAATGCAACATAACCAAACACACTGTAAGTGAAATTTCGGTCTGTGCACAGAATAAATGTTTTAAATTGTACTGTACTATGTACTTTTGATCTATTTAGGGGTACAACTTACCTGTTGGAGATCGTGGGAGATCAGAGGACTCAGCTGTTTGGCAAACACATTCAGAGGAGGCATTTAAAGACACACACTTTCTCCTTTTGAACTACCAGATTGCTGTAAATAGGCAATTGTATTGTTTAGCGTGTCATGGTGTGGATGAATACTGCACAATCGTCAGTCTCTTTAGATTTTCTCCACAGAATCACCATCATCTGGATCAAGTATCTGGATATCCCCTTGATTAACAGGACTGTTTTTCATACCTTATCTGGGGACTGGTATCGTAACTGTTACTATTTTCATTGCGCCAGGGACTTGAATATTTTTTTTTCCAGGTGGCGCTGTGTTCTGGAAGTCTACACAGACTGTCACTGTCAGAAAGGAAAGTTACTATGTAGTACCAAGACAGTTTCGATCAATTTACCATTTCCTGCAGAGTATCTTGTCTCTACAGCAGTGATTTCCAACTTTTTTTGTTTGGAGGAACCCTTGAAGTATTTCGAAAAATCTCGGGGAACCCCTATCTGGCTGACACATATTAGGTTCGACAGGGGTCAGTCACAACATTTCACACCTCACTAGCCACCTCTATTCTCCACCCTCTACCCATGTATTTCTCTCCCATCCATCTCACTAACTCTCCCCCCCTCCCGCCTCACATGTATTTATCCCTTGCGTCTCACTCTTACTCCCTATTTTCCTCATTCACTCCCTCCTGCCCCCCTCTCTTCTCTCACTCGCCCCTAACTTCCGTTAATTATCCCACTCTCTCTCAATCCACCCTACAAAATACATACCAAAAAAACCCACCCCCAGGGGGGTCTGTGGTCCATAGGAGGAACCCCTGGGACTGCTTCAAGGAGCCCTGGTTGGGAATCACTACTCTACAGGGTGGTAATTTACACACAGCCCTGTACAGAGCAGCATTCCTTAGTTGAGAATCCTATATAATCTTAGCTACTGAATCTGAGTACAAAAAGGTACATTTCCTGGGTAAACTCATATACAAGATTAATAACATTTTGGCTGGACTATATTCCACAGGGGGTCCCTGTGTGTGTGTCACATTTTAGCAGATGACTGACTGCTCACTTTTAATATTGAAGGTGGACATGTGAGTCAATTATGAGTTCCCTGTATTTTCTTTTAGGTAAATCATATGTTATTAAAAGTTATGTTATAATTCACTCATACTGTACACCTACAGCTATTGCAACACTTGGTACTACGGGGGACTGAGTGCTTACAAACTGAGACCTTTCACTCCTTTTGCGGTGTTAGTATCTAACCAAGTCAAGCACCACCCTTTCACATTACTGAACAGGCAAAGCAAGGGGACTGTTCTAGGTTATTTGCATCAATGACAATAAGGAAATAGCAGGAGACAAAAGTATCATTGACATCGGAATTTCAAACATAACGTTTTCCAAAAAAATGCTCCTACTACCCAATTTCCTCTAAAACAGGACTATTTTCCACAACCTATACAGGAGCAGACAGTTCCTCAGGCATGCTTATTACTGGGGTTGAAGCAAGCCCTGTACTTTGCATAATCCGGTGCCTGGTACCAGCAGGAATAGTCACTGGTACATCAACCACTGCTGAGGCTCTTCCATCCGCACTGCCAACTGAGCCTAAAACAGTTGCTGGTGATGATGGGCTCCTCACTAGTCTATGAAAATTCATGATGTATCCTGCACACCAATAAAAGTGAAAAAGAAATTGTGATACAGTTACAGATACAGGTACCAGCTCCATGAAAGACCTGTAAATCAACCAGGGTATCCAATGCAATAGATGAATAAGGCACTGCTTATTTTCAAACAAATTAGAATTTGATTGTGTCATAAGAACACACAACGTTTCGGCCTACTGGCCTTTCTCAAGTGAAGTGGCATTAACTTAGAACAAACAAACATCTGTTAAATAGTCCCAATAGACTAACAACACCCATGTGTAGCTGCTTCATTGCTAATCATATGTCCACGCTGTTCTTTGGTCGCTCATCCAGCTCCTGCTTCCATCGTGTGCGTATCTCACCTCAACTCCTCACTAGTTTCACAGGAGGCCAGGCAAAGCATAGTGCCTCCTGCCCTTGCTGCCACTGTCACCACTCATTACAAAAATAATTAAAACTAATTAAAAAACAAAGAAAATGATTCGCATGCACGAAGGACACGGGAATGGTAGCTTAAGTGTCTAGCTCCGTGCCGCGCTTACTGCAAATTACATTAAAAACACCCGAAAAGTGAAAGATCCACTTCACAAAATTAAGGCATCCTACATAAACATCTCAGGATGGCTCCGAAAAAAACAGGCACCCAAAAGAAACCAAAATCAGCCGATGTCAGGGCTTATTTCGGAGGAGCTGGCGCGAGTGGGGGCACAGAGGAAATGGCGCCGTCTTCAAACCCAGATACAGATACTGAGCTGGAGGGAGAGGAGGAAGGCCTCAGCAGTCAGGCACTACTGCCCATTAGGCGATGTGACTTTGAAAGACTGTATAATGATTTAAAGACATTCCTGCAGGCCGAAATAAAAGAGGTGAAAAGGGGCGTCGTGAAGCTAGGTTCAAGAACAGATGACTTGGAGAAGAAAGTTGACCAAACTATTAAAGTAGTCAAGAAAATGGATAGAAAAACAGGGGACCTACAGCGACAAATTGACGAGCTGCGGGAGAGGCAGGAGGACGCGGAGAACCGCGATAGACGGAACAATATCCGAATCCGGGGGGTCTCTGAAGAGGTCGGGGACTGTGCAGAGTTTGTCACAAAGTGGCTGGAGTCCCTGCTCCCCGACTACAGCAAGGAAGCTCTGGCCATGGATCGGTGCCACAGAGCCCTCCGATCACGCCCGGTACAGAATGAGCAGCCACGCGATATAATAAGGCTGCACTACTTCACCACCACGGAAGCTATACTGCGGCAAACGCGGCCTCTACCAGCGGTGGAATTTGAGGGCAGTAGAATGCTCATCTTCCAAGACCTTTCCCCTGCCACGTTGCTCAGACGCCGCAACTTGTTCCCCATAACGAAGGCCCTACGCGACCAAAATGTGCGATACAGATGGACCTTCCCATTCGGGTTGTTGGTAGCGAGGAACGGGAGGGCCATCACAATGAGGGATCCCACAGAGGGGCCTGATTTCCTGGCTAAGCTGGGCCTGAGGGAAGCTCCCACACAGGTGATGGAGGAGGCTGAAGCTCTGGAGCCGGAATGGAGCGGAGGGAATGGCTCGCCCAAAGCCAAAGGAAAAAGGTCCTGACAAGTTATATTTTAGTGTTTACAGAGGCGCACTGTTGCGCTCAGAAGAAGTTACACTGGTTGATGTGTGGTTCTAAAATGTCTGCCCGTCGTGCTGGGGAGCCCCCCAGGAAAAAGTACTGGGCACTTTACACCATTGCCGCCTGCAGAACTGTCCGTTAAAAAAGCCCCCAAGCAAGCTGTGGTGGACCCCCGTATAGCTATCGGATCGCCAAGAGCGCCTGCAGAAAGATAAGAGTGGGACTTACCTTCACCTCCAGGACAGGACCCCCGAAGAAGATGGCGGCGGTGAGGGAGAGCGGTGGGAGCCAGCTTGAAGCGCAGAACCCTTGACGGGTCACGAAGTCGGGAAGAGAGCGCGCGCTCCATCCTCCTCGTGGCAGGGTGGAATCCAAAATGGCGGCTGCCGGAAACCGGAAACCGGATATCGTCATGATGCTGAGCCGCAGATAGAGACGCCATCTTGGAGGGAGCAGCCGGGACAATTGAGGCGGAAGATGATCTCATCAGGTGGCGCCACAAAGCGCTGGAAGGCACCAGATGGACAGCGCCGATCCCACGAGGCAGATACTCAGCGGATGGTAGCGGAGGGGGCGGCAATTAAAGGGGGGCAGCCAAAAGGGGGAGGGGGGAGGAGACGAGAAGGGTCTTTTCAGGGCCAGGGAAGTGAGGGGAGAGATTAAAGAAGAGGAGTCGAACAGGAGGGGGAAGGTGAGCAGGGGTGTGAAGCAGCTGGAAAGAGGTGGAGGAGGTTGAAAGCGAGGAGAAAGGTGCAAGGATATGAAAGGACGAACGCGGACAAGGGGGAACAGAAGTAGCCGAGGGAGAGGGGAGGTAGCTGAGGGAAAGAGAGGAGGACGAGGAGATGGAGATGCAAGCTGAGATGGGAAGCTGAGGAGGAAGGGAAAGTTAAGTAGACGGGAGCGGTAAGTTAGAGGAAGGCAGAGGACGTTAAGGGAGGGGGAAAAGGGTGAGGGTGGAAGGGGGAAGTGAGTGGAGGAGATGAGAGATAATAAAGACAAGGGAGGACGGATGTGGCTGAGGGTGAGCGGACGTAGCTGAAGGAGGGGGGATGTAGTTGAGGGTAGCGGAGATGGATGACAAGAAGGGAATGCAGATCGGGAGGAGAAGCTGAAGTGGTTGAGAAGGAGAGACAGGAAGGGGTGGTGAATGTGCGGTAGCCTGACAGGACTAGTAAGAGGTTGAGACAAGAGACAGAATGAGGAGGTGGACGACGAGAGGGGGAAGATGAGAAAGGGAGAGGGAGCAGCCGCCACGGTGTTATCACAGTGGATTAGACAGAAGAACACAGGGGGCACTGTATTTTTTATAAGGTCAAGCCGGCAGCAAAAGGTAACGACAAGCTAGAGAGCAGACGGGATCACAGACGGTTCTAAATTCAAGTTGTGGGTCTGAAATAGTTAATAAAGAAGGGTGTTTATAGAGCGCGGACACGGGGTTGGAGCCGAGCGGATTACCCCGGGGTCGGCATGAGTCTCAACTGGGCCGGGGAGGGGGGGGTGGACCAGAACTGGATGAAGTCCTTTGGGAGATGGGTAGGGGGTGCGGAAGGGGATCCGCAAGAACCTCCATCCCAAAGGCACTGGACTTGGCTATGGGACAGTGAGGTCCTGGAGCCGACACATAGTGTTTTCTGTTTATATGTATTCATGCTGTTTTTTCTTTGTTGTCTTCCCCTGTGTACATCCCTTATGTGTCACTCCCCCCCACCCCACGCCCACCCCCCCGGCGGTGCAGGAGCGGAAGGTAATAACAATGCGGGAGAGGCTGAGGGCGGGACCGCCACGCCGTCCGGCGGAGATAGAATGGCCCAGGAGGACACCGACAGAATCAGGTCACGATCAAAGCAAAATGAGTAACGAGGTCCGGTGTATTTCTCATAATGTCAAGGGCTTCAATAGTCCCGCGAAGCGTAAACTGGCCCTCAGGGACTACAAAAGACATAAAGCTGACTTTCTCTTTCTCCAGGAGACCCACTTCTCCAGAGATAGCTACCCAAAATGTATTGATAAAGAATTTCAAACAGTACATTTAGCGTCCGTCCAGGTGAAAAAGAGGGGAGTGGCCATAGCAATCCACAAGAGAATATCTTTCACTGTAGAGAAAATAGTAGTAGACAGAGAGGGTAGATTTCTTATCTTAGTGGGATCTATTCAGGGTAACCCTCTCACACTGGCATCAATATACGCACCTTGTGAACCAGCAGCAGGCTTCTTTTCCCTTTTCTTCCGGAAATTGCACAAGGAAGCCAAGGGAAATATGATTGTAGCGGGGGACCTTAATAGGACATTAAACCCCAAGATGGATCGGTGCACTGCATCTAGTCTCCCCCCTAAGCTAGACGTTCAACAAATCACTCATGGTTTACGAGATTGCCAGTTGGTAGATATCTGGAGGGAGCAGCACCCTCAGAGTAGAGATTACACCTTTTTCTCCCACCCGCACAACCGCTATAGTCGGTTGGACTACTTCCTGGTATCCAATAGACTGCTCCCAGTGGTCTCTCACACAGGGATACACGACATTTCGTGGTCAGACCACGCACCCATTGACCTGCGGAGCACACTAAATTTACTAGACAGGCCGGGAGAAAATTGGAGATTAAACGAATTGTTGCTAAAAATCCCAGACACTAAGAGAGAAATTGGAGAGAGGATCGTGGAATTTTTCTCTGAAAACGAGGGCAGTGTATCATCACACACCACATTGTGGGAGGCCCATAAGGCTACCCTCAGGGGTTCTCTCATGTGCCTAGCAGCTAGGCGCAGGAGAAAACAGGAACGTCAAATAAAAACCTTGCAGGAGAAATTGGCTGCCCAAATGGAGGCCCACAAAAAATCCAAAAACGACGACACCCTGAGAGAACTCTTAGATACTAAACAGCAGTTAAACATTCGATTGGCCTCCCAGGTGGAAAAGAAGATGAGCTGGTCTAAGCGCAGGTACTTTGAGAAGGCAAACAGGACGGACACCCTTTTAGCTAATCGACTCCGCAACAAAATTCCAAACTATCACATACAAGCCATCCGCACGCAGGGGGGAGATCTTACTTCAAATCCTAAGCGGATCGTAGCAGAATTCAAAAGCTACTACGAGACGCTCTACGACGGAGGTAAGGTCATACACAATCAAAACACGAGGGACAATCTCAGGGAATTTTTAAAGGAAGCAAAACTGCCGACATTGAGCCGGACGGAGGGGGAAGTGTTACAGACTGACTTCTCTTTAGAAGAGTTAACGGAAGTTGTAAAGTCGCTTAAGCCTGCCAAGGCGCCTGGCCCAGATGGCTTCTCCAACCTATACTATAAAAAATATTTGAAAATTCTAGCCCCACATCAATTAAAACTATTTAATTCGGTCATGCAAGGGGCCTCGTTTCCAGCCCAAATGCTCCAGGCGTCCTTCTCCCTGATCCATAAATCGGGTAAGGACCCGGCAGACTGTAAGAGCTACCGGCCCATCTCGTTGATAAACACGGATATTAAAATCTTCTCCAAACTCTTAGCTAATCGAGTGGGTACCGTTCTCCCCAGTTTGGTTCATCCAGATCAGGTAGGGTTCATTGGGGGAAGGCAAGCGGCAGACAATACCATACGAATAGTCGATTTGATTGATTTGGCACAAAAGCAGAATATCCCGTCTATGGTATTGAGTCTGGACGCTGAAAAAGCCTTTGATAGGATCGATTGGCCCTATTTGAGAGGGATGCTGGAAGCATTAGGTTTTAAGGGACGTCTCTTGGGGGCCATTATGGCTTTGTACGAGGGGCCAACGGCAAGGGTACGGCATCAAGGGTTCCCATCAGATCAATTTCAAATTCGGAGTGGCACACGACAAGGCTGCCCGCTGTCTCCCTTGCTGTTCGCCCTGTGCGTAGAACCCTTGGCGGCACATTTGAGAAACAACCCGGATATTACGGGAATATCTGTAAAAGTGGCGCTATACGCGGATGATGTGATCCTGACATTATCAAATCCCCTTACCTCCCTGCCCAATGTCTTTTCAATTCTGGGGACCTTTAAACAAATCTCAGGGTTCAAAATTAATCAGGCCTCAGAAACCATCAATATAAATTTACCTAAGCCGGTGGAAAAATTAATTGGACTAAATTTCAACTTCAAGTGGCAACCCTCTATGATCAAATACCTAGGGGTATATATCACTAAGGAGTACAAAGCTTTATATATAGCAAATTATCCCAGGTTGTTTCGGACTCTGCGAGAGGATCTCAGGAGATGGGCGGAGTGTAGCATCTCGTGGATAGGTCGCATTTATAGTGTGAAAATGAATCTCCTCCCATGGATGCTGTACCTTTTCCAGGCCCTCCCGATCCCCCTAGTAAAAGACGACATCCTCGCGCTACAGTCCTTAATAACAAAGTTTATCTGGAATAAAAAGGGCCCGAGAATTAAATAAGAAATCTTGAGGAGGCCGACCTTGAGAGGAGGGTTGGGGGTGCCATGCCTGTTCGCCTACTACGAAGCAGCCCAGCTGAGCCAGATTATACAATGGCACGCAGATCCGAGCCTTTGGAGATGGGTAGCATTAGAAAAGGAATGCTGCGCACCGATAGAAATACAGAATCTAATTTGGTTGCCCAAAAGGAGTCGGTCCGCTATGCGGACACCACTGCAGGCCATGGTCAGTTCCCTGAAAACTTAGGAGGCGGTCAAATTCAAATGTTTTCTCACATCCCCGAACTCTCTGATGACCCCCATTTGGGGGAACCCAGACTTTGCTCCCGGCATGGATAGCTCTAATTTTTCAAATTGGATTCGAGCAGGGTATCTCCGTCTAAACGATCTGGAGGGTAGACAATATATCAAAACCTTTGATCATATCAAAGAGGAGCAGGATATTCCTAACGCAGAATTTTTTAGATACCTCCAGATCAGAGCTTTTTATAATGATGCTCCTATTCGGCCCCGGAGAACAAATTTCGAGCAGATCTGTTCAAGAGACACGGACTCAAAGGGACTAACCTCTAGGATGTACAGGGAAGTGGTCTGCCCAGAGACGGATGACAAACCCAGACTTAGTTACATGAGACAGTGGGAAGTTGACCTAGGGGAGACGTTAGAAGACGACGAATGGGACAGGATCCTACAGGCTGCAGCCAAAAGCTCTATCTGTACCACGTTAAAGGAGAACGCATATAAAGTCCTGATGCGGTGGTACTATACCCCCACTAAACTATTCAAATTTGTCAAAGGCTACTCTCCGCTCTGCCCCAAGCAGTGCGGAGACAGAGCGGACTTATGCCACATGCTGTGGTCTTGCGCGAGGGTGGCTCCGATTTGGGCGGAAATTAGGGAAAGGCTCCAACGATTGCTTGAGGTGGAGATCCCCCTGGACCCATGGCTGTTCCTATTGGGCAGACGGGTCGAGGGGATCTCGAACGCTTCACACAAGTTGATCACACATTTGGCAACTGCCACCAGGTGCGAGATCGCAGCATTATGGAAACAACCAGATATCCCAATTATTCCCAAGATCAGGAACAGAATTTGGTTTGTCTGCCGGATGGAACAGTTAACAAGTATGGTTAAAGTCACCGGTTCAAATTTTCTAAAAGTCTGGGCGCCTTGGCTGGCACAGACGGACATCCCGGGAATAGACAGTACCACAATATTACAATGATAGTTAAAAATGCGTTCTCCGGTGACAAAACGGATCCTTGACCATATAGTGACAGAGGGACTGGGCGGGAACCCTGAAGACGTGGGACGTCCCAAGAGGGAGAGTTAAAGGAGTAAGGAGGTTCACAGATCCTAGGAGAAAGGTACACACACATATAATCACCCTGAGACTTCGAAGAGGAGACCAGTCGGCTGGACGGCAGGGAGCCATAGTGTCGCCCCCCCCCCCCTACCAAGGATATGGATCCCTCCACGCACCCCCCTCCTCCCCTCTCTCCTTCCCTTTCTTACCCTTTGGTCATGTCTCCCTGTCTGTCCTGTGAGTCCGGTGTGTCAATTTTATGGATTAACGTTAAAAAAGAGGTGATGATACTGAAGCCATTGGGTTGTGTTACCATGTCTGTAATATTTCACCTAATAAAATCAAAGTTATAAAAAAAAAAAAAAACAAAGAAAATAATATTAATAGAAAATAATATTTTACAAAAATAGTAAAAGAATGTCTATGTGACTTTGTGAGTCTCTCACTCTCTCTCTCTCTCTCTGTCTCTCTCACTGCAGCCAGCTCCTCTCTCACAGTCTCCTCTCTCAAATCGTTGTGCAGATAAGTGGGCATGGCCGAGTACTGTGGCATGCTTTATATCTGATTTTAACAATGATTAATCCGCCGGTCGTTTTTACAAAGTTCCTATGGCAGATTAATCTGTTGTACTGTTATTCTTCCAATACAATGACGGATTAGAAAAGAACAGAATTTGCGGAATGTGTTTGTTACACCCACCTGGGGGTTATGTTAAATCTGCATAACCGAGACATGTGGAGGGATTTAAAATAATCTGTGCAGATTGAAGTTGGAACAATCCGTCTGCGGATTTTACCCCGGGGAATTGATTTTGAAGGGAAAGCCCTGAACATTGTGGGAAATGGATTTGGACGGATTCCTTCTTCTCTGGTTGTCAGTAGGTAAAATAAAGTTGGTTAATTCTCCTGCGCTTTACCTATAACTGTCTTCTATACATACCTTTAATATCTACAGCTCTCTCACACCTTAAACCTTTTTTCCCTCACTGCATCTTACCCATGGAACTCACTCATGCTCAGTATGCCAAGCACCCTCTCGCCCCACCTTTAAGTCAAACATTAACACTCACCTCTTAAATTAAGCATTCTAGTAGCCTAGACTCATGGCTACTGTCCCACGCCCACAGTCACTCCTACCAACCATTTTGGCCAAACACTGCAATCTACTGCACTTTTTCCCTCACCTTCTGTCTCTCCTTATGACTTCTGGCAAGGTCACTGCAGGCCGTCTTTACAAAGACATACTACTCCATAAGACACCTCTTATGTTTAAAGACACCTTACAACTCCATTCAAATAAATGGGGCACAAAGGGCCATGTTTACCGAGTGGTTTTACTCCATAAGACACTTTCTGGGCCAGATCACAATATACAGCCATTTCACTTGAATGGGCTATAAAGAACCATATTTACTAAGCTGTGCTTACATATGGCCCTTTGAGAAATGTAGTAAGCATTCTCCTGGACAATACTTGGGCCTAATTTATTAAGCAGACTTCTGCCATAAGGCACATTCCAACATAAATTGGCTGTAATGTGTCTTTCAGTCCTGGAAGTTACTTTATGACATCGTCATCGTCACCATCCAATTTATTTTTTTAAGTAAATACAGACCTCCACTTAAGGGGGCATCGCAATACTTTACAATCAGTTTAATAACAACTACAATTAAATACAATTATTTTGTTTCACATGAAAGGCAGACAAAAACATTATTACAGCTAAACCCCGTTATAACGCGGTGCTCGGGGTCCACCCCGAGTCCACCGCGTTAGTAACGGGGTCGCGCTAATTAAAAAAAAAAATGGCCGCCGCGCTCCTGATCGGGTGTGAGGAGGGAAGGAAGTTAAATAAATAAAAAAAATTTAAAAAATGGCGGCGATTCATCCGTCCTCCCTCTCAGCCCCCTGGTTTTGCACGTGTCTGTGTCCTCCCAGCGTGTGTGTGTGTGCGTGCATGTGTGTGTGAGAGAGAGAGAGACAGAGTGTGTGTGCGCGTGCGTGTGTGAGAGAGAGAGAGAGACAGAGTGTGTGAGTGTGAGTGTGTGTGTGTGTGATGGTGAGAAGGGGTGGGCAGGGTGAGGAGACACTAATCTCTCTCAGGCTTTAATGCAGGGTCCCCTACCTGTTCGTCATCACCGCTACGCCCAGCATCAGAGCCGCTGTGCGGGGTCAGGGAGGGTGTGACAGATACCAGCACCTCGCACAGCCTGCGGGACTTGGGTTAGCTGCAGCTCCGGTCACTGAGTCCTGGTGAGCGGCGGGAAGGAGGGAGAGGGGTGGGGAGGAGAGGCTGGGAGAGGGTCCCGGAGCGCGAGGCTCCCCCTCCCCGGCCGGGTCCACCACGCCCGGCTCTGACTCACCTCCGCCCACCCTGCACTGCAAATCACCCGGGCAGGAGGAGTTGCCATAGAGACAAAAGGGGGTAAAGGATGCAAGCCACGCCCACTTACCTCCTCCTATATGGCACCAATGACTGCAGAACAAGCATCCCACATCCGGGCACTCTTACTGCCTGGCCTCATTCAGTCGCCCCGCCCACAGCCCTCTTCTTGTCAATCAAGCCGTCCGCTCTCCGCCCCCTGCGGGTGATGTCATTATTCCAACCTCCACCGGGCTGGTGGGCTGCTGACATGTGAAAAACGGGCTGGTGGGCTGCTGACATGTGAAAAACGGGCTGGTGGGCTGCTGACATGTGAGGACTTTCAGGACTTATTGGCGTATATGTTGAGTACCAACTGTTTATAGTACTGATGTATATATATATATATATACAGGTAAACCCGGGGATACCGCGGTCCCCTCGGGGTCCACCCCGACCACCGCTTAGAATAGGGGTCGCGCTATTTTTTTTTTTTTAAATGGCCGCCGCGGCGCCTGATCGGGGAGGAGGGAGTGAGGAGGAAGGAAGTTAAATAATAAATATAAAAATAAGTTTTAAAAAAATGGCGGCGATTCATCCTCCTCCCTCCCCTCCCTGCCCCTGGTTTTGCGGTGCGCGGCAACGTGTGTCTGTGTCTTCCCAGCCAGATCTGCTACTGCCAGCGTGTGTGATTGTATTTCCTACCACAGATCTGCTACTCAGCATGTGTCCTCGCCGCAGATCTGCTTCTGCTGCTGCAAGAGGTGTGTTGTGTGTTGGTGTGTTGTTGTGTGTGTGTGTTGTGTGTTGTGGTGTGTGTGTGTGTGTTTTGTGTGTGTTTTTGTGGGTTTGTGTGTGTGTGGTGTGTGTGTGGTGTGTGTGTGTTTG